>SNQJ01S0111628.1:12145-23275 GCA_010110895.2 Picea sitchensis | reverse complement strand
ATATCTCAAGGAGAGAAAAGCGTATGCCTTCTCATTTTGGGTTTAAATCTCAAATTTAATGTAATTAATGTTGTAAAGGATCGAGGAGGGTAGAGACATTCTATTTGTATAGGTTGTATGTAATTCACCTTTACTAGATGACAAGAAATGATCTTAGATCTGATTAAGATGAATTGTAAATTAGTTGTAATTTAATGTAGTAGGTGGAGGAAGGCTCGAGAAGACACTATTTTTTAAAAATATCAAGGTATTGAAATCATAATGCTTGAGAAGAGCATGAGAAGAGAATATCTCTCAAGAGAGGAGAATTCTAGAGAGGAGAGAAGAATTGAGACTCTATTTCATTCCAGTCTTGAAAACTCTTGTAAAAAGCATTCAGATTTAATAGAAAAAGCAGATTTCCCTGCATATAAATCTTTATGTGTGTTCTCTGTGAATGAGCATTTTTTTTTTCCTAATTTTTACTAAATGTTTATGAATTCCATGAGTATATAAATTATCCCTTTGCAGGAATAGATAGAATTCCCTATCTGTGTGAATTTGTGATTTTTTGTGGCTCTCAAGGGAGTGCAAGGAGCACACACTAGAGTTAGTGAGAACTCTGAGAAGTCAATGCAAGGAGTGCGCAAGAACTCAGTCAGGAGTTCTGGTAGGAGTGTGTCGGGTGGGCACACTAGAACCAATCATAATATTAGAATGGATATTGAAAGAAGTTCAAAGAGTGAGCGCAAGGAGTGTGACTACACTTAGATCCATGTAAAATATCAAGGGAAGGCCAATGCAAGGAGTGCACAGAGCAAGCGCAAGGAGTGCACCTACACTCATAGTAGTGTAAAATATCAAGGAAGAGTAAGCGCAAGGAGTGTGTAGGTGAGTTTGTAAAGTCTAAGACTCAGGAGAGTGATTGCAATGAGTGCACAAATCCAATACTTTGTTAAAGTGCTGGTAAATCTCAGGAGGAAGAGCACAAGGTGCTAGGAGGCCATTGAAAGAACACTTTGATTGTGTTCAAAAAATTAGGAGAAAGAGCGGGAGTGTCAGGAGGGAATAATAAATCATTTGCAAGAACAAAGGGTCGATCCCCTTTGAATTTTGAAGAGTTGAAAACTCAAGCGAGATACCACTAGTGTGTGTAGAGCCTATGCAAGGAGTGTGGAGGGAAAGAACTTTCTAAAGTTCCATACTGTAGGAAAAACACAAGTGTTCACCAAAAAACTTATCGTAAGTTCCAAGCTGAAGAAGGAGAAGTGCAAGGGGTGTGCCCACACTTTGGTTGAAGTGTTGAACAAGCTCAGGAGGTGTAGTGTTTCATAGAACACAATCAAAGGAAAGGAGTTGACTGTGCAGAGGATAGATCAAAGGTCAATCCTTTGAAAGCTTGAGAAATTCCTTTGTTGAAGGGAAGTGGAGCCGCAGAGGAGGAAAAAAACCTGAATCCTATAGTCCCAAAATATATCTCGATCTTAGATCACAGAGTGAAGCGAGGTTTTTGATTATTAATCCCTTCGACACTTCTTCTATCCGAGAGATTTTAGAGGTAGTCGTTGAAAAGTGGTCGAAGCCCTGAATCTCCGAAGCACTAGAGTAAATCCTAGCAATTGATCAACCAAAGAGTCTCAGTCATAGATCTCTGCCCTTCTCCAATTCAGTGTTCGATATTTTGGTGGTCAGTTGGAGAGAAGAACCCCAAATCTCTGAAGCGTGTAGTTGATCATAGGCATTGGTTGTAGGAAGAGTGTGATTCGTAGATCGCCAGTTTGATGTTCGACTATTAGGGAGGCATTCTGTGTTGGATTCTCATAACTCTCGAATCCCAGAGTCCTAGAGTATATATCCACTGTATATCGAGGAGGGAGGAGAATCCTCGCTAGCCATCATATATGGACGTAGAAGTTTGGAGAGTGGAAGGATGGGATAAGACCCGCAGTTGCCAGTCAACAGGCACTTTATGACCAAATTCGGTTGGTAACCAGTCTGGGAGATTGGCGTGTTGTTTTAATGTGGAAATTCCTGAAGTCCCAAAGCCATGAGTCAATATTGACCGTTCATTGACAGGTAAACATGGACCATTGATCTTTGAACTCTTCGACAGTTCGGAAATTTGACAGTTCAGGGGAAGTGTGTTGGTTGAAGTCTCGGAGCTTTGAATAACACCTTGTGGCTAAGCGCTCAGTTCTAGCCTGTGATCATATGCAATTCCACGAGGGAAAAGGGGCTACCATCTGTGGTTTTGACCCAAAGGAAAAAGGGTCTTAGAAAAAGCATCTGTGGGTTTCGTGTGGACCTACATAAGAGGAAAAAGGGTTTGTTTACATAAGAGAGGATCCAATAGGGATCCGAGAGCTAATTCACCTCCAAAAGAATATCCTAAAACTGAGAGGTTGCACACGCCCCTAGGAGAGGGGGGGGTTGCATCACATGCTAGTGATGAAGAAATCATACATACAAGTAGCTCGATCATTGACAATAGTTCGAGTGATAAATAATGACCAATGTAATTGAATGTTATTGTAAGTTGTATATTTTGTACTATTTGTTTATGAAAGTCAAACATTTTGTTTAATATGGACATATTGTTCCAATTTGATACAGGTTACCAATAATTGTAACTATTACATATTGACATTTTGATTATCATGGACTTTTATGTTGTGCTATTTCATATGACAATGGGTATTTTATTCGTATATATGAAAATGGATATTTATGTTGTTCCATTTTGTATGATGAAGGGTCTATTATTTGTATATAATAAAATGGATTTCTTATTCAATTGCACTTTCTAGTGCCATAAAATGTTATGTTGTGACTAAATATATGGATGATTTACATCATTACAATGAATAGAGGTGTAATGAGCGAGTATATATATTTGTTTAAATGATACAACACACTAATCCAACTATTATATCCAAATGGAATAATGCACGTATAAGCATCAATATTATTATAAAAAATATTTAATTTTCTTATGATTATTGGAAATTTTGTAAAAAGAAAGAAGAAGCTGCATTTGCATACCTATAATAAGGAAAATTTTAGCAATTAAACATATCGATGAATTGTATGCATTTGAATGCAATGGCTTCATTCATACCTATTTATGCATATGTACATCTAAATGAGTACTACGCATTCGTGTGAATAACTATAATAAAAGCATTAGTGCTACTAATGACAACAACAACGCCATTCCTTTCGATGATACTGTTAGTATTGTCATTATTGTTATGATAATCATAACAATACATTACAATGTGTAAGGTAATGTACACACCTTTGATTTTACATACATAATACATGTCAATTCTTTAATATATAAAATACACATTGGGGCTTCAAAAATATGTAATACACACTCATACATATTATATATTTTTGAAGCCCTAATCTATATCAAATATTGCTTCACCAATATATATTATCAATATAAGTGCATGAGTGTACTCAATATCTAAATACACATTGGAGATTCAAAAATATATAATACACACCAATGTGCATTATATATTTTTAAATTCCTCATGCATATCAAATATTAGTGCATCAATGCATATTATCAATATAAGCACACCGATAAAAAATACCTCTTCTAGAATCTTTGGTCGCCTAGAATATTTAGTTATAATAAACATCCATTTAAACCTCTTATACGAATAGTGGATACTTTTTTAATTTATTGTGTCAAACCTTGTAACACTAGAAACCTATGAAAAACCCTTTCTACATGGTGTTTTCCTTGTATTCCATTACCATTGTGAGAGGGTATATAATAGGAAATGTTGGCACGAAGGTGTGTTTACATTTAAAATTTTAAAATTTCAAATTTGGCAAGAAGGCACATTTACAAATTCAAATTCCAATTTGGATGCCTATGGTCAAAAGGGAAAATGTTATATGATACATATATGGAATGGGGTTAAGTAAGGAAATAAAGCATGTTATCAACAAATGCATACTACATCAAATTAGGGCATGGTGTACAAGGGATTGTTAGGAACCCCATGACACTAACAAATTAGTAACCACATGTTGTTCACTAGAGAAGGGTTGCCTAAAAATGTTTGTGAGGATAAAACTGCCAAAAATACTTCACCAACATATCAGAGCTTGGATGAAACATGGTGTGGGATACATAAATCCATTTGTCAATGTCACCTAACAGAAAAGAAAAAAATTCTATAGAGGATTTCCTGCAACTTCATAGTTTGACCCGTTTTTTCATTTATCGATACTCAAAATTTAGTATTTTGTCGTGTATCATCATTATTCATCAATATTAAGCTAGTCACAATATGAAGTTTAGGAAGGATTTTGTTTTAAGACGAGACGCCATTAATTAGATTTCATTTTAAGGTATTTAACTTGCATTCAATAAATTTAATGGTTTTAATGAGTTGAATGAGAAACCAAAATGATTTATTTTTTCTATTACTCTATTTTATTTAAAATTAAACAAAATAAATTAATAAACTCTAAAAATTTATGAATTAAGAATTGATAAATTAATTAAATTTAATAAAAAATAATTTACAAAATAATTAACAATCATCATTCTCATAATAAATGTATTCCTTTTATCATTTTTGAAAATATTCCACTCTCATAAGAGTATTTACTTGAAAATAAATTGATTACTTCTCACACTTTTAAAGAATATATGACACAATTACACTATTTAAAAAAAAATGTTATTTATTCAATAAATAGATTCTTTCTCACACTTTCTTCTAACAAGGGTTGCATGGCAACACAGTCCCTGCCGAGTTAGTTGGGAAATATATATTGAACAATGAAATTTAATATAACTAAATACACAAGTAATGATTTTTTTTGTCAAAAGATAATAATTGAGGGTTTGTTATTCAAAATGTATAATAAACCGTAAGCTGAATGGAACTATAATATTCATAAATATAATATAAATATAATCAATATATTATAAATATAATATAAATATAATAATAAATAAATATAAATATAATAATGCATAATAATAAATATAATAATGCATAATAATAAATACATAGTACAACTTTTTATATTTAGATGTGGTGATTGGTGAAATTCATTAATTATGTAATTAATTCTACATATTGAAAGAAGTGAAGGGAGCATTAACACTTCAATTCTATCAACCAATTAGAAATGAGAAACACAAATATTTTTATTATATCCAAAAACATATATTTGTTTTCCTATGTTAAACATTACATTGCATATACAAATTTATGGTAAAAGGCAAATTAATGTCACATCTATGTCACATCTAAAGCAAACTCATTGTTATAGTTCCATGGCAGGAACTAATAATATATGACACAATACCACGCTCATTGAAATAAATGGACATCCTCTAATAATATATGACACAATACCACGCTCATCAAAAGAAATTTCCATCCTCTAATAATATATTATATGTGACATAATACCATGCCCATCAAAATAAATGGCCATCCTCTCAAAAAAAAATGGATTCCTTACACTTTCAAATAATATATGGCATAATTTTTGTTTGAGAAAAACTAAAAAGGTGTGTATGTGAAATCTCCCTTAAAGAGGTGAATGTGTATAAATAGACATCCTCTCAATAAATGAATTAATAATATATGAGAACGTTTCTTTCCAAAAAAACTATAAAGGTGTGTATATGCACTCTACTGCTTAGAGGTGATTTGTGATTGGGTATTCAAGTATATTAATGAAATGTAATGAAATTTAATGTGATTTGGTGAATTAACCATTAAACCGATGGTTTGTGATTTGGAACTTAAGCTAATAATTTGGAAAAAAACATTGATGCATATTGTAATATCTCGTATTGTTGATTGTACTTGTATTGACATATTCCTTGATAACACTTGCGTGTAAGTGATCTGGTTATGGTACATTATGATTTCATTTTGATTATGAGTTATTTATGATGATGATGATGATGTATTGTGATTTAATGATTATTTCATATGTACATGTAGTGAAAAATATTATTGATGAGTTCTCCTGAGTGTACAGGACATATGACAAGTTATGGATGTTGATGGTATCGATGGACTTCCTTGGACTCTGAATTGAGTCAGGGAGTGGATTGTATTTGTTTGAGTATTTCATTTTATGCACATATGATATATGATTGATTTATATATATGGATTTTAATATTCCTTTTGTTAGTTGATGCAGGCTTGACGATGCTTGCTAATCCAACTCACATAAGTAGTAAATGGGTCATGCACATGAACCATACATTGAGAGAGATGTGTGGCAACATCCATGTCACAAACTACTAGTACTCTCTTCATAACCTGAACTGTAGGTTAACAATTACCTAGTTCGAAGGTTCTACGATGTCGCGAGGGTAGACTGAGACAATCGCTCATGAAGATTCCTAAGGGGCACGCAATAAGGCATAGTTCTTATTCCTTAGAAGCCCTTAGTCTCTCACAAGGTCGACCAAATGGAGTGTTGACTCCAAGGGTCAGACAAACTTCCAAAACCAGTCAAAGGCAAGTGGCACCCTTAGAGCATGGAGGTGCATCTTGAAGGGAACATCGCATAATTAAAACACGAGTCAATAAATCTAGGTGGCCTAGAAAACATTGAAATGTTTAGACCTTGTTAGAATAAAATTATTATGTAATCAATAAATTATAAATCTAGAATCCTAACAAGAGTCTAAGCTTAAGTCAAAGTTTCATTAAGGGACTAATTAAAAATATTAAATAAATTGAAATATTTGAGATAAAATCAAAATCTAGGAAAAAGGTGAATAAAAATATAAAGGTTGGATAAAATACAGATGTGTGCATGAAATTAATAAATTGGAATTTAAAATAGAAGGAAATAATAATATGAGAGAATAAGTGTACACATAGAATAGTATCTAGAGTCAAACTACAGTAAGTCTAACTAGAAGAAGACTCCTAATCAAACTCTAACTAAGATCTAGTTAGGAGACACTCATTAAATAATAAATTGGGGAACTAAGGGACAACTAAGAGACAAAATAAGAACACATTGGGGAATGTGAGGGAAATTGTCCTTTTAAATAAAATAAAAAGGGTAATTACTTGTGCAACTTGGAGAGAGTGCGACAAATGTGTGGGTGAATAATCATAATTAAATTTAATTAAAAAGATAATTATTTTTGCATGAGGACATGTGTCAAGGGGGGAAATTCTAAAAAATCCCTAGGGGGTTTCAAAATTTAAATCTCACATTATCGACACCCTTTGCTTTGGGAATTTTGTTTCAAAATTAAATTCCATTGCAATTTTTGAAGCTAAATATGCCACTACCTCCTTAGGCGTATACATATTCTGAAAGATTTTTATTTTTTGTTCCCACCATATAAAATAAAATATGAAAAGGGGGAGAGATTGGTAAACATTTGATGTATCACATCCCTTCCAACCTTTTATCCAATCCTCGAGAAATCCATTTCATTTATGGAATCAAAGTTTCATTGTTTTGGATACTTCATCCCTCACCAGTTGAGAGAAATGAAATAGAATAAATATGTATTGCACATATTTAACATCGTTTGCACACAAAACACATTTGTCAGGGCCTATCCATCCTCATCTTATACTATTTTTGATTAAGGAATTAGGGTTGTTGACTAATCCAAGTCATTGGATTAGGATTTTAGATGTCATTGGCTCCTATATGTATATTGTATTGTAAACAATGTATGATGTGAATGAATATAGAATATGTTGGTTTTCCCGGTTTGAGTTTCCAGGAGAAAAATATCTATGTAATGTTTGTATTTTCCATTGTATGTTTTTTGTTCTTTTATTGAAAATTTGTTTGCAGTAAAATATTGTACAAGGTTAAAGTATACAAGAAAGCCAACTCATTATTTTGACTTTTTGCGGTGCATGAATAGGAGAGAGATATTTCCACCACCATTTTTTATCAACAACCACATTCGATTGGAACATAATTGCATATCCAAGTTTTGTTGTGTATGTGCCATATATTTCGTTTTTTTCCAAGGCGAGGGAATCTTCCTCATCATCATTCAATAAAATCATATTTGAGTATAATAAATTCATGAAATTATCCCATTCCTCTTTTTTGATGGCTGCGAGCTCCAAAAATTCAAATGATTTCCAAGAGATTCTTCTTAGAAAATCCATGTTATCCATATTTGCATCCTAAATGGTTAAAATACCTCTATCATTCATCTCCTTTACCAAATATTTTTATAGTTTATAGAAAAATCCATATTCTACCCATGGGTCTGTCCCAATTCTAATGTTCTTTCCATTTCCTATCTTCCAGACGTACAATGACCTATCAATAGGAAATATTCCACCAAAGTTTTCCATCCTATTGAACTATTTGCTACCATATTTTGTGTATTCATGAACCATTCAACAAAACATAACCTTGACAAGTATTTAGTTTCCATCACCATTCCCCATAGGATTTTGTTGTGTAACATGCATCATAGGATTTTCATTGCAAGGGATTTGCAAAAGAAATGGATATTTCTTATTCCCCATACCCCTTGATATTTTGGCATTTCTAATCTGGACAATTTAACTAGAGGAATTCCTCTTTCCTCCTTTTGGCCAACCCATAAAAAGTTGAAACTAATCTTCCTTATTTTGTTTAAAATCCCCTTTGGTATTTTTGCAATTGTCCCCCAGTATACTAGAATACTTCAAGGACTGAGTTTAAAAGTGTGAGTTGAACCCTTATTGACAATCAACAATTTGACCATACCTCAATTATTGCCTAAATCTTTTTGATCAACCATACACAGTCTCTAAAGGAGCATGCATTTAGCTTCAAAGAAAACTCCAAATGTTTGAGCCCATCTTCAATGTTCTTCTGTTCGAAAGGGAAAAGTTATTTTTCCTTGTGAGATAAGGATTCCTGAAAAGCATTTTGTAGCATGGTGGGATTATTGATATTTAATTCCATTCCTTTATATGAACATAAAGAAGTTAGAATGTTTTTGAATTGGAACAATTCTTGTTCTGTCCCTACATTAAAAAGAATAACATCATCAACAAAAGTAAATGAGAAATTATTTCAGAATATGATATTTTTTACCCTTCGAGGATCCCATTTCTTCTTTCTTATTTGATTAGAAAACTCAAGTCTTCCACGACTATGAGGAAAAGGAAAAGGGAGATGGGGAATCCCTAGTGCATGCCTCTATTGGAGGAAAACGAAATCAATGGGGCCCCATTGATGAGAGTGGAGAAACAATTTGATTCAACATAGGAAATTTTCCAATTAACCATATTCATATTCAAACCCATCTGAATAAGTGACAACCTGATGAACATCCACTTAACCTGGTTGTATTCTTTGGAGAGGAAAWTTTTCTTGATGAAGGAGGACATGTTTTTTTACTTGATGGAATGCAGAGATTCTTGAGTGATTGAGACAACGTCATGAATTTGGCATTTATTCATAAACCCAAATTGTTCTTCTGATATTATATCACGAAGAAATGGTTTTGGTCTAGAAGATGTGATTTTTTCTATGATTTTATAAATTAATATGTAGCATGAAATAGGTATAAAATCCTTGAATGAGGTCGCTTCTTTCTTCTTCGAAATTAGGGCTAGAAAGGTTTCCTTGAAAGAATCCCAGTTTTTCTGAGAATTTTTTTATTCTTGGACAAATTTATGAATATCACCTTTGAGGAGATCGTAAAATTCCAGAAAAAAAAATGATTAAAAACTCATGGAGACCTTAGATATTTCCTTTTTGAAAAGAGGATAGTATCGTAAAAAAATATTTTTCTATGATATCTTTCGCTAGGGAAAATTTATTTTCTTGATATCTTTCGCTAGGGAAAATTTATTTTCTTGATTGAGAGCCTTAGGAAGCAGGGGGATCACTTGGAGTACCTCTCTAATAGGGAAATCTCAAGTGACTTTAAGGATATTGGAGAAGTATGACTTACATGCTTCAACAATTTCCTTGAAGGAGGATATTTTGCAACTGTCCTCATAATATATCTTGAGAATGGTATTTATACCTTTCAATAATTTGAATATATATGAGAAAATATTGTGTTATTGTCCCCTTCCTATATCCATATCGCCCTACTTTTGAGTCACCATTTGGCCTCCTCATTGGAAAGAAGCTCTTGCTTTTCCTTCACTAGGTTCGCCAGACTAGTTTCCTCCTCACTAGATAATGAATCGGTTGGCCTATCAGTCATTAGAACCCCAATGGAAGATTCCACCTCCCTAAGAGCTTCTCTCTCCTTCTTATAAAAATCATTTTCACTCTTCATAAAAAATTCTTATGTTTGCTATGTTAGATGCAATTTGAGACATAGATGAGCGACCCTCTAGATTATTTATTAGAGATCACTTTTAGAGGACTAGTTTCTAATAGTCCTCATTCTTTATCCATATATGATTAAATTTGAATGGAGAGGGAGGTTGAGGATATTTCTTGACCAAAATCAACAAAATCTACATGTGGTTTGAGCAACAACCTACCACCACTTTTGATTTAAAAATCGTTGTGCTTCAAGAGACTTTTCTAAAAGGAGGAATCTATCTAATGTTTTGGATATTAAATATTTTCCTTTACGATCATTTCTCCATGTTTGTGTCAACTTCACTGGTTCCAAATCCACTAACTGTTGATGAGAAATCTAGTTGGTAAATAAACTACTTTGAGCATCAGTTCTTGTCGATGTACCCTAGACTTCCCTAGTAGAGAAGGTGAAGTTCAAGCACCCCCCCCCTAAGATAACATTGTTTCCATTTAGAATTGTCGATTCCCCAAAGTGTTTTTCAGAAATCGACCCGATCGACATAAAGGCCAAAATTTAGGTCCTTGAGAACCATTAATTGCATATGGATTTAGGACTTAGCAATCTTTTCCACCATAAGAGATTTGGTAATGCATAACACAAGTGTTTATAATCACTTTAGAAAAAATGAACTATTCAATACTTACATAGACTTCCTTCACACTTTAAAAAGTAATTAATCAAATTAAATAAATTCATACATTCACACACATAAAATTCACACTTTGAAATTCAAACACTTTGAAACTCACATATTCATTAACATAGAATGTAGAAACAATGAGATTCATAAAAAACGTGCCATGAAATGTGTGTGTGTGTGTGTGTGTGT
>SNQJ01S0111627.1:32079-60850 GCA_010110895.2 Picea sitchensis | reverse complement strand
CCCTTTCTTCTTGGTGTATTGTTTCTCTAATAGATCAGCCTCAACATTGGTGACATGGGTCTTATGGTTCTTTTTGTTTATATGTCCCTATGCTCATGAATTTAGTTGTTATTGCATTTCTTAGTTTAATTCTTAATTGTAGTATTTTATTTTCTTTCCCTAACTCTTTTCCTTGCAACTGTCCTACTCAACAGACCCAACTGAGCTTGCAAGCAACTCTATTTTTCTCACTAAGGTGACGAAAGAGGCGCAACAACAGGTCCACAACGACCTCCGTCAAGGACATCCTGACAAGTGAGGCTGCAAAATCAGAGGGCACACAACCCACTTTCCCCAACCTTGATCCAATCACATATCTCGTGGAACCATAGGAACCTGCCATATCTCTCCATGCCCTCACCTGTATTTATGCTCCACAAACATTAAAAATCAAGGGCTACATCAAACATCTACCGGTCGTGGTGTTGATGGAAAGTGGTAGCACCCATAATTTTATTCATCACCGAGTCACCGAGGATGTCAATTTCTTTGTGAGACTAGTATCTAATTTTCAAATTCTCATAGCTAATTGTGGTACAATGAAATGTGGGGGCCGATGTGAGAATGTCAAACTCCAAATGTGCAATTATCACCTGAAAACTCACACGTTTTCCATTTCCATGGGAGGTTGTGATATTGTCTTGGGTGTTGAACAGATTCACACGCTGGGACCAATTAACATGGATTATCACGAGTAATATATGAGATTTACTCAATATGCTAACAGTTATACCCTCCAGGGATTGCAAGTTGGCTCCCTATAAATTATCAGTTCTCACTGGATGGAGAAACTCTTGAAGAAAGGCCACCATGGTGTGATTTCTCAACTTAATGCTATCTAGGTAAGTGATCCATCATATCCAATAGTCCATCATGATCTACAACTAGTCTTGGACAAAAACCATAGGGTTTTTGAGACGCCCATGAGATTACCTCCCTCCAGGGGTGAACATGATCATAACATCCCTCTCCTTATAAGCAATCAACCCCCCAATGTACGCCCCTAAAGGTATCCATTTTCTAAAAATATGGAAATAGAAAAAATAGTGCAAGAACTACTGGAGGTCGTTTTCATTCACCTTAGTACCAGCCCATATTCATCCCTTGTTGTAATGGTATTAAAAAAGAAGGCTCTTGGCACTTGTGTCCATATTTTTGTGCCCTTAATAAATTGACCATTAAGGATAAGTTTCCTATTCATGTCATCGATGATTTGTTGGATGATCTGTTGGGATGCCCATCTATCACATGTGGACAAAGTACTCCAATTGTTACAAGACAATCAATTGTTTTTCAAAATGGCCAAGTGTTCTTTTGGGGCGAGCGAGGTCGAATACTTGGGAGACATTGTGGGCTGTGAAGGGGTAGGAGTGGACCCCAAAATTATTCAAGCTATGCAATATTGGCCGAGACCCATGACCTTGAAACTACTTCAGGGTTTCCTGGGCCTCACGGGATATTACAAGAATTTTTTCCACCATTATGGAAAAATTTCCCAACCATTGACAACCCTTCTTAAGAAGAATGCATTTCATTGGACATTAGTAGCAGAACAAGTTTTCATAGATTTAAAGTAGGCCATGTGTATTACCCCCAACTTATATGCTCTTGATTTCAACAAAAAAAATTGTTGTGGAATCTGATGCTTAAAGCACTGGTATTGGCACAATTCTAACACAAGAAGGTAGATATATTGCTTTCACTAGCTAGTCTTTGAGTGGCCTCAATTTGGGAAAATCTACATAAGAAAAGGAAATTATGGCCATTCTCCATGTTGTGCACACTTGGTGACCATATCTATTGGGATGCCATTTCCAGATCAAAACAAATTACCATAGTTTGAAGTATTTCCTAGAATATAGGTTATCTTCCCCAGAACATAGCAAGTGGCTGACCAAAATGTTGAGGTATGATTATGAGATCATATATAAAAAAGGCAAAGACAATGTAGTGGCAGATGCATTGTCCAAAAAATATGAGGATGAAGGTTCCCTCTTTTCCTTATCATTACCAATTCCTAATTGGATTAAGGAAGTTCAACAAGAGTGGCTCACCCACACAACTATATCCCAGGTAATTCAACGCCTTCAGGAGGACCCTAGCCTGGCCACCAGCTACACTCGATAAGACAATATCCTCTGATATAAGGAGCTCTTGGTTTTGTCTTCGAATTCAACACTCAAGCCTAGGATCTTAAATGAGTTGAATTCATCTGCCATCCCTGGTCATTCAGGATTCCAAAAGACATATGCTCGTGCTTGTCGTTCTTTTTTCTAGGAAGGCATGAATAAGGACATCCTTACCATTGTCACAAAATGTGATATTTTGGAATGCAATAAAGGTGAAATTGTCAAGACCTCAGGAGCTCTCCATCCATTACCCATTCCAACTTCTATTTGGAATGATATCTCCATGGACTTTATCATGAGCCTTCCAAGATCGAGAAAAAAGTCAGTCATCATGATCGTGGTAGATCTCATCTCAAAGTATGCACATTTTTGTGCTTTACCACACCCTTTTACACCCACTATGGTAGCACAAGTTTTCATTGATTAAATTTTCAAACTATATGGCATGCCAACATACATTGTGTCCGATCATGACATGGACTAACACATTTAGAATTATTTAAATTACAGAGCACATAGTTGAACATGAACACATCCTACCACCCCCAAACGGATGGCCAAACAAAAGTTGTTAATAAATGTTTGGAAACTTGCTTGCATTATTTTTCCTCGGACAAACAACATCAATGGGTGCAATGGTTACCCTTGGTAGAATAGTGGTACAACACTTCCTATCATACAATAACGAAAATGACACCATATGAAATAGTGTATGGCCAACAACCAACTACAATAACTTCATATCTTCCAGGCACATCAAAGGTCCAGGCTATTGATAAGTTGTTTCAAGGTAGATAATTCACCCTCGTGGCTTTGAAGGATAACATGCACATGGACCAAAATCGTATTCAACAACATGATTACCAACAACGTTCAGAACGGGTTTTCCAAGAAGGTGATCAAGTGTTTCTCTGACTCCAACCTTACAAGCAAACCTCCCTCAAATCCCATGGCCACCACAAGTTGGCACCCAAATTTTATGCCCCCTATGAGATTATCAAACGTATTGGTCCAGTTTCATACAAACTAACACTTCCAGCTCCCTCCAAAATACATCCAGTATTCCATGTTTCTTATTTGAAGAAAGTGGTGGGTCAAAATTGTAGGTTTCAAACCATCTTGCCTGAATTAGATGAAGAAGGCTCCATTTGGATGCAACTAGAATATGTCTTCAATGTGTGTGAGAATCACTTGCATGGATGAAGTATTAAAGAATTACTCATCAAGTGGAAGGAAATGTCTCCAGAGGATGCAACTTGGGAACCATTGACCATATTGCAACAATTTCCACATCTTCAACCTTGAGACATGGCTTCTTTAGAAGGGGGAGGGAATGTTAGGATCTGACCCTAACCCCTTTTAGTTGGTTATTAGTTAGCATGATATATGTCATCTATGTAATAAAGGCTGACATTAGTTAATAAGGCCTATTAAATAAATGTGAACAAGTCAATGTAATAAGACCTAATATAAGCTTCCACTTCTAGAAGGATCTTCTTCTAGAATGTTCCTTAGAAGACAAAATTAGTGTAAATAAGAGTAGGAGGTATGATAAATCTTTTCTTGAGAATTATTGTAATAGAGCTCTAGTCATATGGAGTTTTCCACCTCGAAGAGGAAAGTGAACATTGATTTCTTTGAATAAAGGTATCATTACACTGATATTTCTCTTCTCTTCTTAATATTTTGTTTCTCTTCTCAATATTTTGTCGTTACACTGATATCTGCTGAATATTCCTATTTCTGCATATTATATTACATGTGGTACCTTACCATATGGAATATTGGGAATGGAGAAGATGTTCTCACCGACAGGGACTCATGGATTGAGTGCAAAGGAAAACATCTCCTCCCTGAGCAGGTTATACATGAACTTAATAATGCAAGATACACACACTTACATCAAATAGCTAGAAGGTATTATGTCCAAAATTAAACAAAGTGGCTTGATTGGGAGGAAGTAGGAATAAGTGAAGAACATGCCTTGATCTAGAAAGTATATACTTATTCTCTATACACTTCCATGGTTAATCTCTTTGACAAAAAAGGCACCCGCATTTGGTCTTTCAACCCGACTGGATATTATGTCAAAAAATGGGGCTACCTGGCGCTAATTTTGGAGCACGTGGAAGATCTAATCCCTTGGTGGGGGAAATTCCTATGGAAATTAAAAATTCCATCCAAATAAAAACTTCTCATGTGTATGCTACTTACAAATAAGGCCTCCACCTGGGAAAACCACTTATCCAAGATGAGCTCAAAGGATATCCCCCATTTATTTCTCCATTTCCCCTTCTCCTTGGAAGTATAGAACAACACAAATTTGGCCCTTAATATCTCTGACCCTTGGAGTGGATCCTTTATTTATGAAGCACTCCAATCTTGGTTATCTTCTTCCTCAAATGCCTCCCATAAATCTAATCCCCTCATAGTAGGATGGGGCATATGGATTGCTAGGAACGATGCTATTTTTTAAGACCTTCCCTCTTCCCCTTCCTGCATTTCTTCCACCTCCCTCTCCATTCTCCTTTCTCTACCCCATTCCCATCCCATTAAGATTTCTACCCCTTTCCCTTGACCATAGACCGTTCCCTCCCCTGAGCCTTCTTCGACGGGGTAGCCCTAGGTACCCCCTCCATAGATACTACAGGGGGAATCATCTTCTTGGATGCATATACAAAAATATCTCTTTGCCATCTGGGCCACGCTACAAATAACTATAGTGAATTCTGGTCAGTAAAAATTCTTTCAACACTGGAAAAGGAGAAATATCTATCCCACTTAAACATCTTTGGAGACTCCTCTATGGTGATAAACTGTATAAATGGAAGACAAACACTGCACACTTACACAATTCAACTAGTTTTTGAAAATATCAAAAGGCTTCTTTCATTTTTTTTCTCATACTTCCTTCACCCGTGTTTACATGATATGGAACCAAGAAGTGGACAACCTTTCAAAGTCAGGATTGGACCTGGACCAAGGCTACTGGCAGATCAGGGAAGAAATCCCGTTTGGCTCCTCATAACTTCTTCACAATGGGGACTCTCTCTGAATAATTTGCTCATATACATCTCTGACATTATCAACTATGCTTTTTGTTTTTAATGATCCACATATTTTTTTCTTTCTATGTAAACAATTCTACTCTCGTAAAAGGGAAAGGCTAATCTTATCTCTTTTTTGCGAAAATGAACCAACAAGGTGAGATAGGCCCAAATATATAGAGGTGTTACTACTATATGAGGCGGTTATGTCAACAAAAATCCTTCAACATTCAAATTTTGTAATTTTATCTTTATAAATAAAATTACATGTTTTTTTATAGGGGAAAAATAAAATGCAAATCAACATCACAATAAATTTATTTTCATAAAAATAAAATTCTACACCTTAAAATAATTAAATTCTCTTAATATTTTAACGTTTCTCATGTTCACATTTTACTTATTTATTTAGATACAACCATGTTATTTTTAATATTTGAAAGTTAAAACATATTTTTTTTTCATAGTGAGAAAAACAATAACATTTTAATAAAGAAAAAATAACTTATAAAAAAATAAAATTACTAATAAAATTAAATCTACTAACAAGTTTATAGAACTTAGCTTGAAAAACAAAACTTATATACTAGAAAGCATAACCCAAAAAGTTATATAGTAGAAAGCATAAATCACAGACAATAAAATTGTTCACTTTGGAATAATATAAAATTGCCATAAATCGTGGATAATAAAATTGTTCACTTTGGAATAATATAAAGTTTCCAACAATGTGATAAAATTTAATAGCATGTCTATGAAACTTTCAAACTTGCAATTGGATCACATAATTTTATATACTACAAAACATAAACCAATGGAAAAAAGAAAATAATTAATAACAAGTGCAAGTGCCACTGGAGTAGCTATGTCCCTGTCGAGAAATGGCAGATCATGAATGAAATGAATCCTTGGCCTAATGTTGCAGTCATGACCAATGTGTTACAAAATATTTCCCTTGCGGATAGGTGAAATCTCCCTTAGATATCTAGACCCCTATTGTCCAAGGAAAACAAACAAACAAATGGACACTAACATTCCTTTAGATCTATTCTTTATGTCTATAGGTAGATAATATAGAAAAAATAAGTGTGACTTACTCCTTTCGACGGTTGTCCTCGCTGATCTTCAATCTTTGGTCTTGTTGTCAAAGATTCTATCATGATGAAGAAGCTTTGCAAGGAAAAAAACAACACCTTCTACTCCAACATTATATCATTAGACAAGAACATATCTATCTATATAGAAATACATGTATAAACAATAGTATGAAGGAAATAGGCCAAGTTATATTAATGGAGAAACATGGTGAAGTACTTACAAACCAACATTGACGTTGCAACAACTCCTCCAAAATCTCCATTCCATCCCTTACCTGAATGTCTCAAGATTAGAATGATGATGCTTTGATGGATTCTCCTCACACTCTGAAATGTTTTCTCCCCTTTTCACCTTTGAGTGGCCTCATTATATAGGAGTTGGACGCTTAACCACCATGAAGTATTTTAGGATATGGTTGAGGATTTTTCTCCTCAGGTTAGGATTTGTTACCCAAAATTGAGGTAATATGGGTGACTCAAATTATGACTCAACCCCTTGATCAAAACCACTTAAGAGAATATCAGGGCATGTTAGACAATTGGTTTTTAGATTGATGGACAATTGGTTTTGCTGATAGTTGGTTGTCATTGATGTCAACCCTTGGAGGGATTGATATTGTTGTTAGACAAATTGGCTTAGGTTGATGGATGGTTAGTGCAGATTGTTGGTTTTCATTTATGTCAACCCTTGGAGAGTGATATTGTAGATTGATGTCAACCGCTTGGAGAAGTCAATGTGTAATTTAGGTAGCACAAAGGTATGAGTAAGAGACACGAGTTTGTTTGACATAATGGTGTAAGTTCATTATATTTCTGAGTAAGACTAATTTCTAGATGGATAGTACATGTCATGCCATTTCTGATGATATGTGGAACACCACATAGTTTCCTCATGGTTGAGGAGATATGGCTTAGTGAGATTGCAGAACCATCATGAGTGATCTAGAAGCCCTAGAAGGTCAAAGTCAATTTTTTCTAGAAGTTTCTAGAAGAAGTGTACTAGTCAATTGATGGTAACTAGGAGTTAATCATGGGTATAGTTGTTTCATTAAGAAAATAGTTAAAAACAAATTAATTGCAACAAGTAGTTGTGAGTAAAGATAAATTAAATAATAAAGTGAAAAAAAAAAAAAAAAAAAAAAAAATATTTAAAAATAAAGTGGTTGCAACAAGAGTGGTGAGTTTATTATTTATGGATAAGTCAAAGTGGACTTTTAAAATTAATTAAATAAAGCGTTAGTTGCAACTAAGTGGAGAGATTACTATATGTGGATAAAGTGGTTGTAAGTGGACAAGTGGTTGAAGTGGGTTAGTCCTAAAAGAAGGAAGTTGGGTTAAGTTGGTTGAAGGCTAACCCCTCGATGAAGCTTCATGGAAGTATAAATAAGAGACAAGGATCTCTATTTGCCTTAGGATTGGGTATTGAATATCTATTTGTTACTTATTAGCAGTACACATTGATACATCAAGTTACAGTGATGATGAGAAAAGATGATTAATACGACAGAAAGTTTAGGAGAACTGAGAACTTCTTGAAAAACCACATTTTCGAGAACCATGGGATAACGATAAAAGTGCACATACATATAACAGGATAACAATATAATATAGATGTACGTGTCTTGGTGGAAGTATAATAGAATTATTGCATGAGGGCAAAATAAAACTTGAGAAGATGAAGATCCAAGGTCTCTAGAGTCCGAAATAAAGCTTCTAGGAAGGTGTACAGTGATCATGTACATCAGATCTATCCATTGGTTCCAAAAGGTATGTCTTATTTCTATATGAGTAGTTGGATTTTTGTTGTATACATGAGAAATGTTTATGGGGGTTTAAGGATTTTCCTAGAGAGATTATTGGTTGCATGGGACTTCTTGTATAAGTCATATCTACATAAATGGTGTTGGTATAATCAATGTTATCATTGATACATCTTGTTAGTGTTAGGGGCACATCTTGTATTTCTTGGTACATTATCGAAGGCTTTTTGTTAGTGGTCTTGATATATAATTGGTACACTTGAGACTAAATAACAATGAGGTTTTGGAACATGTTTTAATATGAGGGTTTATGGTATTTGGATAATGTATTGTGTGATGTATTTATAGAGGACTCATGTTGGTTATATTGGTTATGTTGTTTGGTATATATGGTTGAGATACATGATTGGGACATACAGTTGATGAGTTGACTTACATATGGGGTGTATGGTATGGTGATGTTAGTACATCTTGATGAGTCATAGTTTTACTTGTTGATACATGATTAAGTACATGGTGAATTGCATTATTAGAGGCACTTTATAGTAGTGTTGTTTGATACATGATTGGTAAATGTGTGGTACATTGTTAGAGGCACTTGCTAGTAGTGTTAGTGACACACGATTGGTACATGTTTGGTACATGTTTAAGAGGCACTTACTAGTAGTATTTTTGACACATGGTATATGGATGATGTGGCATAAACATCTTGATATATTAGTAAAATCACATCTTGATCTTTGTGATGGTTATGAGATATTGTGATGTGCATAGTTGATGCAGCAGTGATAGTATAGGTTGTGTGAGTGATTGATATACATGGTTGATAGTACGGAGTTGTGTGGCGGAATGATGTACATGGTTGATACAAGTTGATTGATGCAGGCTAGGACAAGTTGTAAGTTGATGTGACAAAGGCAACAAAGGGTCAAATTTATTCAGGAAGGTGAAAACCCTTGTTTCAAAAGGCATACACCTGAGGCTATATAGTATATCTGAATTAGCCATACATGAGATCATTACATATGCTGATTCTTGACATAAACAAGTCGTACTTGACTGAGATTTTGTTAATGCACCAGAGGAAGGTACATGTACATGTTGGTTATAGGACAGTACAGGTGGGATACGTTATTATTTATATTGGTACATGTTTACCTTTGGTATATCTCCGCGATGACAATGACAATAGTTTCATAATTTATATACTTGATTAATGATAGGGCGAAGGCAGAGACGGTGGTTGCTTATCCACCTTCGGTTGTAATAAGAACATAGGGTTCTAGCCTCCTTCTAGTTGTAGCCAAAGAATTGGGAGTTGGAGATTCCCCAGGTTGTAACTGAAAATATGAAATTGACCTCATTCCGATGTAGCTAAGAATTGATTGGTGCTTCCTTAGATGTAATTCTTAAAAGACATATAAGAAAATCATTCCGTGGTTTTTCTCCCGCGTGTAGGTTTACTAGTAAAATACTAGTGTACTATGCATTGTGTAGATGCGTCTATTATTTTTTATTATGCATTGATGGATAATAATGTTATATGATGCAATAACATATTAATGATGAAGCTGATGAACCTTGTTGAATAAGTTAAAGGGAATATACATTACATTATGGTTAAAATGATTAATAAGTGGTATAAATCCTCATCTTGATTCCCCCCTCTCAATAATCCAACAATTGTAGATCGATGTCAACCATTAGAGATTGATTTCAACCCTTGATATGTTCATTAACACATTTTGGTAGCTCGGAAGTTTAGGTGAGGATCCGAGTTTGTTTGAAGGTATAGAAGGCATGAAGATCAATGAATATGAAGGAGTAAAGACTATTCTAAGATGGATAGTACATGTTGTACCATTTTCTTGATGATATATATGCACGTCATGTGGTTCTTCCGCAGTTGGTTTGAGAGTTATGGCCTTTGAAGTTGGAGGACCCTCAAGATATTCTAGAAGCCTAGAAGTTCAACAAGAGTCAATTATGTTGATTAGGTTGGTTGTCATTGATGGTCAACCCTTGAAGAAAGACCAGTAGCACAAAGAGTTTTGGGTAATGGACCCAATAGTGTTTGATGTAGAAATATGAATCATTATTTTTTGTCATGGTTGATAAAGTAAATATGGATGAAATCCAAAGTGAATCCCCTTATGGTAGAAAGCCCTCCACTGGGAAAGACGCTTTGTGGAGTAGAGAACCCAATAGCAATTGTGGAATAATGAGATGAAGAGAAATGAAATTTTGTGTCAAAGGAAAATATCCTATATGGATGAAAAGATTTGTTGTCATGTCATTTCATTAGTATATGGAATGTCTCAATTCCTCACGGTTAGAGAGTTATGACCATGAGAAGTTGGAGACCCTATAGGTTTATGGACCCAAGTTTGTTTGATAAGGTAGCAGTATGAGTTATGATATATTTTCAGATAATACTATTCTATGAGGATAGTACATCATTCCATTTCTGGTGGCATGTAGAGCGTCACATAACTCCCTCCGCAGTTTGAGAGTTATAGCCTTGCTACAAAGTTGGAGGACCCTCATATGTCATCTAGAAACCCCAAAAAGGTCAAAGTAATCAAAGTGGTTTTAAGATATTTTAAAAGGTAAATAATAAAAAAGTGAAGTGATGAGTGTATTATAATTCCAAAGTGGACCACAAAATAAATTATTTCAATAATAATTTTAATGGATAAATTAGAAGTGGTTGAACCCTAAAATAAGGAAAGTGGGGCCAAGTGACCTAGAGATGTTTTAAAGGAAGCTACTTAGAGGTATATAAGAGGCAAGGCTCTCATTTGAAACACATGAGCATATTAGATATATATAGGTGTCTGGTATGAAAAGGGTATATCCTAGAAGCCAAAATTATGAGGAAAGTGAAGAAAATAAAGGCCGAAATACAAGGAAGGATGAATTCTTTTGATGCTTTTAAGGTATGTTATTTTCAGGTCTCTTCTCACCATTTTTCATATAACTTTTTTCTATAATGATTAGGATCCTGAAATTGATATGAAAGTGAGAAAACATATCAAGTATCTATGGTAAAAATCATCTTGTATGGGTCATTGTATTTACCTAAGTTTACACTCTGTGGAAAATAGGGTTTGTAATGATCCAGAGCTAGTCAAAATCAGGTGTTTTTGGTGAAAACGTCATAACTTCTTCTGTAGATAAAAATTCAGTGAGACTAATGTTTTTGTTTAGGGTACATTCTTTGGTATTATGTGCCAACATTTTATATCATTTCATCAAATATTTTGTGTGAGGCTTGCAGCTCTACAAGGTAGCTCTCTAGAATAAGCTTGAGAATTCCAACACAGTATACCATTTTGCTATAACTCCTTTTTGAGAGGTTCAAGTAGTGCCACCCAGGAGGAATTGTATAAAAACACTGAAAGAACATTGTATATCAGTTTCAGATCTTTATACATTACAGGTTCAAAGTTATGATTACTTCAAGTTAAGTTGTTGACTAATCAGAAACTAGGCATGTGAGACTAAAGAAAAGTTTGATGAAAATGTAGTCTATTGTTTTAAAGTTAAGGAAGGTTTGCAGGAACGTGATCATATACACTAGGTCCTATTACAGAGCTACAAATTAGATTTGGATGATAAATTGATGAGGAGCTTTTTGGTTGAGGTACATGTACATGGTTGAGACAAGTAGTTGATGAGTTGTACATCATACATAGGGGTCTTTGTATAGTTGATGATGTTAGTACATATTGATAGTCATAGTTGATAGTAGTTGACACATGATTGGTACATACTTGGCACATGGTTGGATACACTTGTTTATGAATGCAGGTTGATTCTGAGGTTGGCACATGGTTGGGATCATTGTTTATGAATATGAGTTGATTCTGAGTTGGTACATGGTTGATGCACTTTGTTTATGTCTGAGTTGATTACAGAGTTGAGGTATAGGTTGATGCATGGTTGATGCATGGTTCCAGTTATTGGTACAAGGTTTACATAGGTATATCTCATAGTGATAATGTGATGGTTCCATCATTCTACTTCTACTTTAGGAGTGGCAGGATGGGGCAAGGACATGTCGTTGTAGCCACCTTCGGTTGTAGCAGGAGAGAACATTGGGGATTGTAGCCTCCCTTTTTGGTTGTAGCAAGAAATTTGGGGAGTTGGAGCTTCCCTCAGGGTTGTAGCCTAAGAAAATAGATGGTTGGAGCCTCCTTCAATCCTTGTTGGAAAACAAAAGGAAGTTGGTGCTTGCTTCTGAATATAATTCTTCAGACATATAAGAAAAACATTACGTGGTTTCTCTAGGTTGGGTTTCCATGTAAAACAGCGGTATGCTATGTGTGTGATTGTTTATTTGTACTTCTCATTGTGGATAATATTCTAAGATTGATATAGGTTTGAGAAAAGGATTATAATTACGTTATTATGATTCACCCTCTCACATTAATCAACAAAATTATTCTAGAAGCTCTAGAAATCAATAAAAATTTTTTGCTAGTCAAGGTGGTTGCAACAAGAAATTAATTATGGAGTAAATTAGTTGTAACAAGAAGAAGGTTGTAATAGTCAAAGTAGTTGAACAAAAAATAATTTAATTATGGGTAATATGAGTTGTAACAAGAAGGTTGAATAGTTAAAGTGTTTGAACAAGAAATTAATTAATCACGAGTTGAGTTGTTGCAAAAAGAAAATAAGTAAAAACAAATTAGTTGCAACTAAGAAGTGGTGAGTTTACTATCTATGGATAAAGAGTGATTTGTAAGTGGAAAATTGGTTAGAAGTGGGTTGGCCCTAAAAAGAGGAAGTTGGGTAAAGTAGTTAGAATGGCCCTGGGAAGCTGCTTGGAGTATAAATAAGAGAAAGATTTCTCCTATTAGCACCTATTGAGCATATTGAATATCTATAAGTGACGAAGGTAACAAAGTCGGGGTGAATTTAAAGAGTGAAGATTAGTAAAGAGGCCAAAAATCCAAGGAGAATGGGAAGTCTTTTGATGATACGTTCTAAGGTATGTTATTCTGGTCATCTCACCATTTTGGAATAATTGTTTTCTAGAATGATTTAGATATCCAAACCTAGAGGATATCGAGACAACATATCAAGGTACCTTTGGTATAAATTTTCCAACATCAAATTAGTTGTATTTTGGGAGATACACTCTTGTGGAAGATAAGGTTTTTGGCTAGTCCCAAAACTAGTTTTAAACATGTGTTCCGGGTAAAAACAATCATAACTTGTTCATAGAAAATAAAAATGACGTGAGACCTATTATAATAGAAATATTACTGGACACAGTTTTATGCATTACAATTTTAGAATAAGATATCAAATATTGAGCACGTGGCATGCCATACAAGTCAAGCTCTCTAGAATAATCTAGAATTCAACAATGTCTACTTAATTTTTGCTATAAATCATTTTAGGAGGTTCTAAGAAGTGAAACCTAGAGGAATTATAGAAAATTTAAATAATATTGTGTATAATTTTTATACCTTTATTCATTTAAGTACAGAGTTATGCTTGTTTCAAGTTAGTGTTGTTGAATAATACAAAACTAGTCATGTGAGACTTAGAGTAAGTTTGATATAAATGCTATTCTCTTGTTGTTGAAGTTGATGAAGGTCTACAGGTCTATGATCAAATACATCAGGTCACATTATGGGATTACACAAATATGTTTATATGCATGTTTGATGGTTACATGTTGATTCTTGATTGTTAAGTTTTAATGTTGTTATTAGGTTATCTTCAATTTACTAGAGCATTCAATGCATTTCAGAAACAACAACATAAAGAGGATCAGAAAGAAACCTGTGTCACAAAGGTACACATCATTTTATCTGAGGAAACCTCATGGGGTGAAAACCCAACAAAACTTCTGAATAATAGATTTCCAATACAATGTGAGCTGAATGAAGCCACTAGAATAGAACTTGGGTGAGCATGCACCTCTCTTGTTCTTCCTCCACACTGACTTCTTCAAAGTGCACTAAATTGTGAGTCGTGAATGAACAAGTGAGGCTGTCCTCATATACATACTAGTTGTGAGGGAGGCATTAGGGTTATGTCTCTTCACTTATTAGGGCCGACTTCTTCCAAGAGTGGTTAAAACCACTTTAATTGGGTTTGGGGGTCGACTTCTTAATTACCACCATATGAATGTCGTTTGACCAATCCACAAAGGGATTTGGTCAATTACAAACTGTTGAAATGATCAATCCACAAAGTTTGATCTATAAGATAATAACTCAAAATATAATTAGAATATTCTTGAAGTTACAATAATTCAATACTCTTATGCTTGAGAGGTATTCTCTTGACTAACCTATACAACTGTCATCATGTGAGAGAGAGAGGAATGCATCATGTCGTCAACATATGGAACATTGGCCATTACATATACAAATCATGTCGGAGAAGTTTTTCTCATCATCAATATCATCATCATTCTGTATGAGGTTGGAGCATCATCATCATCATCATCATCATCAACATGAAGATGAAACATCAACATCAATAGCAGATCTAGAATATAATCCCTCATCAACAACTGCGAGGCAGGTAACAACATCATCAACACATACGGAAACCCGGAGGTAGGTACAACAACAACATTTTGTTACTCACAGTGAGACAGCCTTCTTGGACCGAGAGATGCCTAGGAATCATATGATTCCCTAGGATATAAAAATCCTATCAAGATACCGCATTAGTACTCGATGAGACCGTCATGCTCCAGACCTTGAGTTTTCCCAAGAATCATGTAGATTCCCTAGGATATAAAATCTAATGGAGCTACCACTAATGACCACAATTGACATATACATGCAGTGCTTTGTGAACCGTCCTTGCGACCTTTGGGATCTATCCAGGGATAATCAATCCCTAGGATATTAAATCCTCTTGTCTTCTGTATTTGGTTAAGATACCATAGTATCATCAACATCCTCTCCGAAGGAGGTCCTTTCGGACAATACCAAAATTATCTCGAAAGTTCTCAAAATTCAAGCAGAGACAAAGGCTTAAGTTAAGACATGTCTGACCTACTCATCGTACCAACATATTGGAGATTTACAACTCCCCTCTACACCATATCGCAGGATGGTGCTACCAGATCTCTAGGCACTTCAACTTATCATGGAACAGGTTACATTTGTCATCTTTATACAACTCTAGTTATCACATAGAATCACAATGGCCATATCGGATTAGTTCAAACCTTCCTTCCGAAATTATATGGCTTTACAATGATAGAACATGTCTTTGCAATGTAATTACATACGTCATCAAAGAGCAATGTGGATTATCACCTTTTCCATGAATAATGGTTGACCCCGGTGAAACAACATCACAGAAGTGCTCTTTCTGCTCGGAAGCACTTCTAGCCAATATATGAATCAATATAACCATACAATTTGAAGTCATAATCTCCAGTATAACATAGACCATAATCCAACATACCATAATGTATCTCATCACATGCTTTGTGGCCTTCCTAATTGAACATGTCTGGGCTCCACCAGTTGTCAATCTGAAATGCACAACAAAGCATATATATGGCCTCGCATTCGTCAGATACATCAGCGAACCAATAATATGTCTATATACAGTAGAACATCAACCACATCTGATGAAGTATCAACCAAGAGTTTCAAGTTTGTTTCCATGGGTGTGTGTTCGTAGTTTACCTCAACATGTCCAATCTCTTCAAGTATTTCAAATGCATACTTCATGGTTTGGGGAAGATCTTCTCTGGGCTCTTGAAAACTTCAAGACCTAAGAAATAATGCATCGGGCCCTAGGCCTTTCATCTCAAACTCTGCAACAAAGATTCTTCTTACAATCTGTGATGAGATTTTCTTCTCTGTCAAGAATAAATCATCTGCATATAGTAGCAATATAACTGGCTCATCATTCATAACCTTTAAGTAAGGGTTAGAATTAACTACTCTTAGTAAAAGCCAAGCTTATGCTTGGAAATATCAATTCTGCTTACCATACCAAGCTCTAGGATCTTGCTTCAACCATGCAAGCTTTCTTCAACCTGCATACATGAGTTTTTCTATATTCAACTTCAAATCCTTGTGTTTGTTCTATATACACTTCTTCTTCAATAACACCATTTAAGAAGGTTGTTTTCACATCCATCTGGTGTAATTTCCACTTCATTTTGGCACCAGAGCTATGATGGTTCTGATTGAAGTGTATCTCACTACAGAGAAAATGTATCTTCATAATCAATACTGTCTTTTTTGAGAGAAAAACCATGAGCCACAAATCTTTGCTTTATGTTTTCAATACTTCCCGTTGTTGCATGTTTTATCTTGGAATATCCACTTGGAAGATATATATTTGTTCTATTTGGTCTGGGAACTAACACCATACATCATTCTTTATAATGCACTAGTATTCTTCTGTACCACCCATTCTTTCTTCTAGATGGATTCTTCCAAAGCAAGTAGGTTCCTTTTCTATGAGATCACACATCAAGGCCATATAACTGGAGAATGTCTTGGGTTTCTTGCTTTGTCATAGTTCCTTCTAGAGCATCATACTTCTCTGCATCTTGAATAAGTTCCCTTGACTAGGTTGGCTTTCTCTTGTGAGAGATCGTCATTCGAGGAGGTTCTAAATTCTATCATATCATGTTCTTCTAGAATACATCCAACAAAGGGTAATTGCTTCCTTCTTTGATTACTTGACTAAGGAGCTATAGGTTATATGCCTTCTTCAGCTAGTTCTTGATCTCTTAGGTGTTGCCCTCTTCATGGAGGTTTAAATCTGTGATCTCAATATCATGGTAACTTGGTATGTAAATTGAGAGGTAGAGATCTCGTATCAAAAATGATACATTCTTTCCGGAGGGCTCAACTTAGTCCTCTTTTCTTTTTGGAATATGTGCAACTCTTGGACAACCAAATATTTTGAGATGGATTACTTCAAGATTCTTTCTGATGAAAATTTATTAGGGGGTTTTGAATCAGAAGTGCGTTATGGGATAATCTATTTTGGACATAAACTATTGTTCTTGCTTCTTTATCCCATAAGTGCATTGGAAGATATTGATCGTGAATCATGCTCTTCTTGCTTCCATAATTTTCTATTCTTTATTTACGCTGCCATTTTTGTTGAGGATTTTAAGGAGTGGTGAGATCCCTCTTAATAACGACATCTCCACAAAATATTCCAAATTCATTTGAGTGTACTCTCCTCCATTATTTGACCTGATTATCTTGATTTTTTCTTTTGGATAGGTTTTCTACCAAGGATTTGAATTACTTGAACTTTCAGTACTTCATATTTTGATTTCAAGAAACAAACCCAAGTATTACGGTAGTAATCATCAATAAATGATACATGGTATACATACCAACTAATGGAGTACGATGGCATTTGGCCACATACATCACAGTGGACAGTACCAACCTCTTTCTTCTAGTACACTAGGAATTACATCCTTCATTCTCATAGGAGTTCTTGTCATGTGCTTAAGATCCAAGTATCTTCTCCAGGTATCACAAAACATAATCTTGAATTTGTTCTTTAGTTAACTTCTTGGGTTGCTCATCATCTTCAATTGCATGGGCATGTTGTCTTTTTTGGCTTCTCTTCTTGAATTCCTTCCATACAGGACGATTCTTAGTAATGTGTCCCATCTTATCAAATTGATAACATTGATAAGAGGATATTTTTTTTTCCTTTCTTTGACCCATATGATATTTTTTGGAATCTCTTTGGAGAGAGAATTTATTTGTAGTGGAACGAATATTTTTGGAGGGTGAGATTATTTATGAAAATTGGTTTCCTTTTGGAAATGAGACCTTTCTTTCCTCTTTTTAGCACATGAGCATCTAGAGACTTGATCTCTTCATCTCTTAATAGTACAACTTCTCGATTGGCCCTCTTGTATTCTTAGACATTCTTCCCATAGAAAGTCAAGTTGGAGTTTCTCTTTTCTTTATAGATAGTTGGATGAAGGCATCCCAAGGTCAGCGAGACCGTGGGATTTTCATTATGAGTTCACTTCATATTCATCTAGTTTGTCTCCAATTTTTTCTAGTTTTTCCTTGAATTGAGAAACACTAGATAAATAGTCTTGTTGTTTTCTCCTTTACGCATCTTTGTATTCTTGAGTTGGGTTCTCCCACAGTTCATATTACAGTTTATATTATTTCCTTCATACATTCTAGTTAAGGAATCAAACATATATTTTGGAGTATTCTTAGAAGACACTTAAGGGATCAAGTGGTCTTTAATGGAATCTACAATTATTCTTTTCTCCTTAGTCATTTCCTTCTTGTACTTCTCTTTGTTTGCTTCTTCTTTTGGATTCGATACATTTCTTTTATGAATTTTGGAAGGTCATTTACTCTTCAAAGAATGGAGTCAATTCTATACTTCCAGACCTGAAATTTTCCACAAATTCTAACTTGTCAGCAAGCTTGGTGCTTGGACATCTTGACTTGTAGCTAGGAAAATGACTAGAAAAATCAAATTGCTGAAAAATGAATATGAACTTACTAAGATATGCGCTGGGTTGAGGCGAGTTGGTACAGGAGTTATTTGTTTGAGAAAATTTCAAGTTTTACCCCCCTAAACCTTGACCTGCACAATCTTTGAGTACTTTTTAGATGCTAGGATTCTGGTTTTCTAGTTCGATTTTGCATCTGAGTCAAGAAACTAGGATTTGAATTTGGAGAATCTAACCAACTGAAAAGGTGCACTCAAGGCAAAAATATGTCTTCAAAGGTAGGCGCTTGCTTCCATAGATGGTTTTGGTAAAAAATTCCTCTCAATAAAAGTCCTAATTTCATATGACAACAATGACGTTTTAGATACCTAGTGAATGGTGCTCTATTCAATCAATCTTTGAAACCAAGTTAAGTTTTAAGAAAGTTATTGGGTTATCTTCAATTTACTAAAAGGCATTCAATGCATTTCAAAAACAACATAAAGAGGATCATTGAGAAAACACAATCACAAGAGATTTTAACATTTTATCTTGGGAAACCCTCTCCAGGGGAGAAAAGCCAATAAAACTTCCTCAATAATGGGTGCCGTAAAATGTCAAGACTAAAACCAAAAACTCCAGGAATAAACTAGGATTGAGCATGAGCTTCTCTTCTTCTTCCCTCATAGCTGCAAACTTCAGCTAAAGATGCACACTAGAGTGTGAGTGAGTGAATGAACAAGTGAGGTACCATCCTCACATATAAATACTAGATTCCAGGGGATCTTTAGGGTTATGTATATTCACTTAGTAGGGCCGACTTCTTACAAGAGTGGTTAAAACCACTTTATAAACCTTAGGGGATGACTTTACAAATAACACCATATAAATGGTTTTAACCAATCCACAAAAGTTTAGTCTTATACAAGACACGACATGATGAATCCACAAAGGGGATTAATCTATAAAAATAATAACTCAAATGTAATTATAATATTCTTCAAAGTTACAATATTTCAACCAATGACATGATGCATGCTTGATGCATGTCTTGGTGAGTTTTTGGTATATGTCTTATGGTACATATTGGATGTATTGTACATCTTGTTTTAGGTCTACTTGTTGAGAAACATTGCTTTGGTGCATTTCTTGGTTTATTGTTATATGGTGTATGGCATGATATTGTATATGATTGGTACATGATATTGTGTTGATGTACATGGTTAGTATACATGGTTTTTTGTAATGGTTTATGGTATTTGACTATGGATATTGTGATGTATTTATAGAGGACTCTTGTTGGTTATAATGGCATATATATATTTGGTATATAGTTGAGAGTCGCGATGTTGGGTATATGTTGAGACATATAGTTGATGAGTTGTCACATGCATGAGGTGCCAGTATGGTGGAAAATGTTGGTGCATTATGGTTGAGGTACGTGTTGGGTACATGTTGAGACATATAGTTGATGAGTTGGCACATGCATGAGGTGTATGGTATGGTGATGTTGGTGTATGATGATTAGGCATATTTTGAGTTGTTGATACGTAGTTGGCACATGCTTGGTACATTGTTAGAGGCACTTGTTGGTAATCTTGTTGGAGACTTTGTGAAGTATTGTTGGCACATGGTTGATGGTTGATGTGGCATATATGACTTGGTATACTTTCAGAAGAACATATTGATTGTGGTAAATCTTGTTGATGTTTGTGAGTAGTCTTGGTTGATGCACATCTTGGTGATATTGTGCATATGGTTGAGAGTTTTCTTGGTGAATAGATCTGATTTGGTTGATGAGATTGATGAGACAGATTTTTGTGACAGGTTGTTTGGACAGGATCTTGTGATAGGTTATTTGTACAGGTTTGGTGCATGATACATGTTGTTACAGGTTGTTGGTACAGGTTGACAGTGACAGAGTGACAATGGCAGTGGTTGATACAATGGCAGTGACAAGTTGTCTACATTTGGCATTTATATTTCAGGGCGGTTGGACGGGGTAAGGAAAGGGGGTTGTAGCCTCCTTCCGGTTGGTGCCAGAGAATCAGAGAGTTGGAGATTCCTTCAGGTTGGAGCCTGAGAACTATGTGGTTGTATCCACCTTCCGGTTGTAGCCGGAGAACCCAGGGGGTTATAGCCTCCTTTTGGTTGGAGCCAGAGAATTTAGGGAGTTGTAGCTTCGTTCAAGTTGGAGCCTAAGAAACTATGGGGTTGGAGCCTACTTCCAATTAGAGACGAAGAATTGGAAGTTGATGCTTCTTTGAATGTAATTCTTTGACATATAAGAAAATCATTCCATGGTTTTCTCCCACATTGGGTTTCCACGTAAATATTGGTGTATTGTGTGGATGTTTTATTATTGTTTATTATACACTGATGGATGTTAATGTTTATGATACAATGATAAATTGATGATGAACTGATGAACATGGTTGCATAAGTTAAAGGAAAATAAAATATGGGTATTAGTGGTATAAATTTCTCATTAGTGATTCACCCCCCCTCTCAGTAATCCAACAGAGATGACCCTTAGAATAACCATAACTTCCTCTAACCACTTCAATGATACCCCAATATGGATCATAGAGTGTTGTCAACACTCCCTATACATGGGCAGGGGAGCGTTGATAAAATTTCAACGCTACCTATACATGGGAAGGGGAGCACTGACCTTAAAAAATGGTCAAAATATCAAGGTAAAAAGCAGTTTTTCGACCTTCTAATGATGAGTTTTTATCCTCCACATTGATTATGGATTATGATAAATATTATTCCATAATGTCAAAGCTGCGATACTTAATAAAGTGCATTTGACTCTTAGTAAGGTGCATACGACACTTGATAAAGTGCATGTGACACTTATTAAGGTGCATACGACAATTGATAAGGTGCATACGACACTTGTGACACTTAGTAGGATGAGATACATAAGTGCGAAACCTAGTAGTATGAGAATGTGGTGTGTAACACAACGACATAACAACTTAGATACATAATTGTCTATTTCCCATCCACTAGAAAGGTCCTAGGTCCTCCATCCAACCAACAACGTGAATATTCCTACAAGTCCTTATTATGAGGAAAGTCTCTATGGAAAGGGGTAAACCACAACATACATAACGACACCCAGAAATCAACTCTAAACTTAAGTATGCTAGATAAATAGAATTTCTAACAAGAGAAGGCTAAGAGCCTACCTCATCTAGACGTCCGAAGAAGACCACGACTAGGCTCACAACTGAAATCTTGACGCTTGCAACTTGTTCTCAACAATCAATATATACAAGCATATATAAATTATATAGTAAGTTAGCATATAAACTAGCACAATCCATTAAAATGTATAACAAATATGCCCATGGAAAGTAATGTAAATATTTGCAACATATAATTGGAGGAGAAAATAATATTTATATTAATGTAATTGACATAAGTACATAGGTGACAAACTTATGTAATGACACATATCAGAACCGAGAAACTAAGTCCCTCTAGCTAGGCCTTCAACACTTCAATCCTCCACAAAGTAAAGATCACAAGTAGTATGAGCAATTGAGTTTCTCCTTCTTAAGATAGGAAGATATTGGGGGATAAACACAAGAAGTTTATGATTTCAAGGAAAAAGGGATGCAGACTCAATATGAAGTGAAATTTCTCTAGAGTGCCTTTTCTCTCCATGATGTGTTTGTTCAAGGCTTGCATATGGCTCAATTTATAGCCTCCAAATGGAATTGAAGGGTCAAGTTAGAGCATTTCTAGTATATGGAAGGTCAATGATGATGGATCTCGTGACATGGCGTGGAAACCCAACATGTTTTTAAATTTTGAGAAAAAAACATGATGTATGCAGGTTGTAGTGGAGCAAGCTGCGTATACATGAGCTGTCTAACTATGGCCCGCGTATATGTGAAACATTTTCAATTTTTGACTCTGGAGTGAACAAAATGGGGGAAATTGTGTATGCAAAAGGAAATGGAAGGCCATTAAAGAAAGATGCATGGAGTGTGGAAAATTTTTCTATAACATATGTCCCCTAATTTCCGAGGTTAGAGGAGAAAATGTGATGACTGAAATACATTATAATTCCCAGAAGTGGAGTAATGAGGACCCAACTGGAAAAACTAGTTATTCATGAGAATAATACAATTCATATTGACTTTGTACACATAACGGCCAAACTGAATTACACTGCAGATCCATGTGGATATATATCAAATAGTTGTTCATGGCCATGAATGGGAAATACAAAGTGGACACATGCCATAGGTTATAATAGTCATGAACAATACACAGTGGAGTCCAGTCTCAAAATCGATTGAAGATATTTGTATATAATGGAGTACAATATGATCTTCCATGATCACTAAAGTCACATAGGTACTGGTCCGATGAAAGATAGCAACATATATGAGATCCTGCCACTGTGAACTGGAGGTATTCTACATTATCTTCCTAAGGTGAAAGTATACATCATGTGAATAAAGGGGTTGAATTCGAACACAATGAAACTTCATTTGATTACTGGTCATTGATGTATACCATTAAAAAACACGATACAACCCACCAATAATGAAAGTAGGTGTCAAGGCACCAAGTACATTCCACTAGTGTGAAGAAGGGTGTTGAGGTTGAACACTTGAGGAATCCAACGATCATGAGACATTGATGTATTCCCAACTGTTGATGGAAGGATAACCTGCCATTGATGACTGCAAGCCTCTAGGTACTCATATAACTCTAGATCTCGATTTCAGAATAGATGAGTTGAAGTCAATGGAAGGATACCCGCTGAAAGGAGAGCATTAAGGAATCTCTCATCATATAGCGCGAGGTGTAAAGAAATAACTTGATGATTAGGAAGAGCTCAAACGAATAGGATGTTCACGAACCAATGACCATGTGCATCTCTTGTGAGTACCATATGCAAATAGTACACAAAAGAGACCCTCTGACTAACAACTAATAATATAAAATTTTGACAAAAGTGAGGAAACCACCAATAGGGTCTAATGGAATTTAAGAAACTACAAGAATCCCAATGTGTGAATAGATTTATTTCCATCGAACACAAGGGAAACCCCCCAGTCAGTGACCAATGGAGAGATGTCATCTTCTAAGTTCAAGGTCCCCTACCAATGGTGAAAGTAGGACCAATGTGCAAGGTAGGACAACAACTTCATGTGGTTATGAGGTTCACTTGTAAGGGAATGGACGACATGCAAAGTCAAGAGTTCTGAGAAATGGCAGACACAAGCTTAGAATTACTTTGAACAAGAGTATGGGATAAATGAATAACTCGGGCATTGTAGACTTAACACTGATCATTGAAATTTTTTTGTGATGTAGGCGGCATCAACAAACTCTCCATAGGGACCGAAAGAGTAACCAATCAGAGGAGTAGACTTTAAGTAATGAGTTCATCTTCCTAAGGCCATGTGTTGGGCTAATTATATCTCTATAATAGCTTACATAAAATGTCAACCCAGGGACGTAAACTTAGAGGCATAAACACCATATGTGCTGGACTGGACCCTAATTGTCTACTCTTTTCTAAGCCTAAGTTATCTCTAATCTATTTAAAAAAGAATTCTAACTAAAGGATTCCCATTTAAATTCTACAACATTCAATTCTAAACATAAATGAAATATCTTTAACAACTACCTTTGAATTAATCTCGAAGTAAGATGTTTATTTCAAAATGAAACTACTTCGGCAATCAAACTAAGTAACAACAAATTATACCAGAAACAGAGTATGTCACAGAAATCAAACTAATGACATAGAAAACAATGTAAGGTGCAGAAAGTGAACTAAGGTGCAGGAAGTATTCTGCACCTTTACAAATGTACATCCATTTAACATTATATGTGTAATAGAGACTGTACTATTTCAGAATCTAAAGCTACAACAATTAAAAACCCTAAAATCTTATAGCTAAAGGCATTTTACTCTATTATGAATCTAAGAAACTAAATCTCAGAATCAAAACTATTTTTAAAACAGGAAACGATATCAAGAGATACAGTCTATAAGGCTTCAGATTTCACAGAAACGCGTTATATCATTAATGCAATGAGTCGATCTTGCTTCTAAACTAATAGTTACTCTATTCATCAATCTAACAATAAACGAATGCTAACAATAACTTCGAGCAATGTAAATCCACTGTTTACTCTGTTCTGAATATAAATTTGACTACTGCAAATGTAATCTACCTAAGAACTAAATCTATGAAAGGGAGGCTTATGGTCTTCTTGGTGGATCCTTGCCAAGAAAACCACAAGTCCCTTAGGAACTTACAGATTAAATTCTAAACTGAAACCATCAATTTAAAATAAAGAGAAGAAACATTAACTTTTAGAAAGTGCGTTATCAGATCATGGACATATCTTTAATTCAAAGCAATGGTACAACATCAATAAGCGATCTTCAGAATTTCACAACACCATTTATTCATTCATTGTTTTTTAGACTTTCTAGACTGTCAGAGAGAGCGATCGTATTACATTTCGTTCCATTGTTTTTATAGCTCGAGATCTAGATAACTAATCTCGATTTCCTAGCAACAGAGCCTATCTTCTATTTAATACACAACTGTTTTCAGAAGGTAAATGATTCCTTCAATTAATGGGTACTTCTCATGCCCGAAAAAATCATTATCTAATAACCGATCTTATCTCTATGGCACGTAGTTCCTAGAGATGAATATCTCATTGATTATCCATGAGTCATCAACAAGAGTTAAGCTGGAATATTTGGTTTTGGTTGAGCAAGCTGACAGTACCTGGAGTGTAGAAAATCTTCCATGATATTTAATCTGCTGCTGAAATCAAAGTATGTTGCAAAATCTAATATAATCATTCATGAGCTTTCAAGAATTTCATTTAATCATTAAATAAAAGGAAATTAAATAATTTTGATTAATGACCATACCTTACTATACTCGCTGGGTATTTGGTTATATGTGTGAAGATATAGATGAGTTTATGGAGTAAAGAGTTCAAATGAAGGGGTCAAAAATGGATATGGAGGGTACAAAAAAGTATCAATTCAACAACCCAACATTCCCCCACACCTCTGTACTTGCATGTCCTCATGCAAACATACCTGTTTTAAAGGTTTCAAAATTTCAAAACTGACTTCAATCCTTCTAACAAAAATTAGGATGTATGCACAATGATATTGAATTTTCCACTGGCATGTTCCCTGCTGTCTTTGAGCTTCTTTTTTAACATACTGATATGAGAAAGATGTTTCAATGCCTCTGTCTTCCAAGTCCTTCCTACCTTTGCAAGACGTTTATTCTCAGAAATGGTCTTCTTGCGTTTAGTGCTCACCTTCTCATATTTCTCTGCAAGCTGAAGACTACATGTCCTTAGTTCATCAATGGCTTCCTTATATTCTTTAACAATCATTTTTAACCATGCATTCTCAGTGTTCATACATCGATCCAGATCCTTATACTCCTCTACTTCTGTCCTGAGTTCTTCAATCTCCTTGTTCTTTTCCTGGATGATCTTCTCATTGCCAAAAGTTGTAGGCATAGTAATAGGGATTTCTGGATTGGGTAGGTCATATTCAGGGGTACCATAGTCAAATTGATGAAGATCAAATAGGTATGAATTATATTCAACATGCAAAATTTTAGGAGACAGAGTTTTATGGACAGGTTCAACAATTTCATATTCAGCTGGATCTAGGGAAGGACAATCAAATTCAGGAAAAACGTGTTGAGGAGAATTATGTTCGAGCACAGAAGAAGGGTCTGAAAAGAGCTTTTTCTTTTTCTTAGAAGGTTCCAGTTCTACCTCAGGGGAATCATCCAAATTTATGAAGACTGATGGAAGTGCATTTTGAGATAAGTTGGAGGATTTGACAGTCATACTTCTCGTGACACGACGAGGTGCCGAGGATTTAGCAACAGTAGGATTTTCAGGAAAATTTCATTGCTTCTTTAGTTTTTGTAGGACAGAAGTAAAAAGATTGATCAGAGGCGGTTCTGGATTTTGGACAGGAAGGGTTTTGACCCTATGATCTTCAGGATTGATGACGACCCGAGTAGAAGGAATATTTCTAAGTGAAGGAAGGCCCCAAATCCTGGTTAGAAAAGTATCCCAATTATCCCTCCGGAGACGCAACTCGTCCTCAATGAGAATTTTGATCAATCCATGATGGTAGAGGCTGTTATAGGGGTTTCCAGAATGCTTTTGAACCCGTCTTGACATTTTAGCTAGGATTTTGCACAAGAAATATGGGAAATTCATTTCCAATTCGGCTTCAAAATGTAAGAGAAGGCGGACATGGTAATTCAGAGTAATTACATACCTCCCTTCACAAGTCAAGTATTTCTGCAACACATAAAGCACATTGCGCCATTCATCCTGCATCCAATCATGAGGAAAACCCTTCTTCCAGTTTGCAGTTTGATGCTCCTCCTTTAAGAATACGGTACATACTGCACGCTCGATGGGTTTATTTTTAAACCGATATTCCCCTCGACAAGGTAAACCAGTGGCACGAGCAATTGTTTTCTCAGACACCTTCATAAGGAAATTTCCAATATGTGCTACCTTTCCATCGAATCCCTGAGCGAAATACAGTGTGATTTCATCATCATATCCCCGAAATTTTTGAAAGAATTGGTACCAGGTGCCTTCAAATTTTTCTTTACATGCGTTGAATTCTGGGAGGCCTTCTAACACAAAGACAAAAACAGGTTCATGATGCTCAACCCCCTTTCTCCTCATCTGTTTTGAGAATGTAATTTCAATAGGAAACAGAGGATGAAACAAAAGCTCGGAAAATGATGAAGGTTATCAAATAGACATGTGAATAAGTCTCAACAAGGCTATTCAGAGCTTCTAGCAATTTGATAATCCTGACTCGTACTTCACTATCATTCAAATGCATGGCGCGTAAGAGGTTTTATGACAATATTGAATTGTTAGTATAATGATGAATTTGTTATGTATGAAATCATGAAGGAATGAAGCGAGGATTGCATGGATAACATAAATCATCATTATATATTTTTAAAGTGATAAGATTTTTCATCTCTAGGTACTACGTGCCATAGAGGTGAATATCTATTTATAAGATAGAAGGACAGTTTATAGAATGATGATGACAAAATAGAGGTGGATATAGGCTATATGATGACATTCAAAAGGTAGAAGGGTATAGGCTTTAGCAAGTATCGTAGGTATAATTCATAGTAAAAATTTCCTTAAATTTAATGAAATAAATAAATCCCAAGAAAGATTCATACCTTAGATCCCTTTTAAGATCAAATTTTTCAGAAATACTTTGAACTGTCAGGCTTCTGCTGCCTGTTGTAGGTACTGTGGCAGAATGAGATTTCTGTAACAGAATACAGTTTCCTATTTTTGCTTTGCTCCAAAGATTGTGCTGCTCCAAGACCTAGGATTTCTCTTCTGACAGGCTGTCCACTGTGCTGAATGTTACTAGATTTCTTATAGAAAACAGAAGAATAGACCGTTCTTCAGAACTGCAAACTAATGAAACTGTCCATGAGTACCAAAACTGCAAAGTCTTCATCCAAATACTTTCTTTTGTGCAGATCTACCTATGTGAATAAATGTTGCTGATGTCGAACATAGGGAGAAATCAATGGATTACCAACCAATAAGGGAAGTTGTTAACCAGTGCGAGGTATCCCACCTGTAATGTCAATGGGAATCAACGCACTAAATACATTCAAACAATCATGAATAGATTTGTTGAAGTCGAATGAACTGTAGAATTCTTTTTCCAAGAAGCATTGATGTATTTACTTCGAAAATGACAAGGATACCTGCCATTGAGGCATGCAGGCTCCAAGGTATCTAAAAATGTCTCGAGTTTCAAACCCAGAAAATGATTTGGAGTCGATGGGTTGAAACTTTGCTGGAAGGAAAGCCTTGATGAATCTTCCATCATCCAGCTGAGCACCGAACATGATTTGTGAAGAAAATGAAGTAGGCACCAACAAACTTTATTTTGGAGTCTAGCTAGCCAGTAACCTGGTTTTCTAACTAGACTCCTGCTAAACTACGCCAGACAAGCTGGTTTTCATTGTAAAGCTTATTTTTCTCTTTACTTTTTTATTCCTATTTTTTTATTTCCTATTCTACCCTACTCTACTGGAAGTAAAAATGTTCCTTCAAGTGTATGCATACTTCCAGTGTAACCACCTCCGAATCAAGACTTCTAAATCATGATTGTCCATACAATGTTTATGAACAAAAGTCAAGATAT
>SNQJ01S0111627.1:13239-27969 GCA_010110895.2 Picea sitchensis | reverse complement strand
TCTTCCATTTTAATCTGCTGCTGAAATCAAAGTATGCTGCAAAATCTAATATAATCATTCATGAGCTTCCAAGAATTTCATTTAATCATTAAATAAAAGGAAATTAAAGAATTTTGATTAATGACCATACCTTACTATACTTGTTGGGTATTTGGTTATATATGTGAATATATGGATGAGTTTATGGAGTAAAGAGTTCAAATGAAGAGGTCAAAAATGGATATGGAGGGTACAAAAAGTATCAATTCAGCAAGCCAACAGTTACCTCCTCAACATGTGTGTGTTCCTATCTTACCTCCTCCTCCTCTATCTCTGCGGGTATTTCTCGAATGAGAATTGAAATCCTCCAGTCATCTTCCCAATCCTTAATGGACATCTCTATGTCCGCCTCCATGATGTAGTAACGCAGTTGTAGCCATTGATTGTCGGGGTCTTTCTGCACCTGGATCCACATCACATGTCTAGTGGATTTGAAAGTGGCTATGCCTTGATACTGTGCAATTTCTTCTGGTGTTACCCTCCAAGTGTTGGCGATGTTTTCATGTATGTCGTTGAGATAGCCTTCGAATATGGCTTCATTCGATTTTCTATTTTTGGAGTCTGGAGCGGCCCAGAGCGATAAGTATCGCGCTCCATGGAAGGGAGTGGGTCTAACGGAAAAAAAGGAATACTTTGGTTCCTTCCATACGATCACGGCTATCAGGATGAGTAGCCATGAATAATGAAATTCTATCCCCAGATCCTGCACATCCTTGCAGTTTTCTAGGAACAAATTCAACAAATAAGGAGCACAACTAAGTGTGGTGCCCTCGACACATTGTGTTGTAGCTGCAACAACCCCGATCGGGACTTCCTCCTTGCGGCATTTCCTGAGCAACTTGCATGCCATAATTTATGTGGCCATTCTTGTCGCAGCGTCACTAATATTCATGATGATGATTCCGTGTGACCCCCTTTTAGTGCCATATTTCTTCTCCATTTCTTCGACTAGTGTTTTCTCTTTTGTTTTGTCCTCAAGAAACTGCACGGGATCCTCACCCCATGATGGCATCCCTGTGATGTATGTGATGATATCTACGTCTATTGAGATGAGTTGTTTTAGCCACAAATATCCTCCATGTGTAACTTCCATTAACTACTTGACGCATTTGTTTGCATATTGACCCCTTCTAAAGTGCGGTAGGTCTAATAGGCCTAGAATCCCATTTTTGGCTAGTCCGGTTGCCCACTGAACTGGTTGATTAATTATTTCACCAAAGGGTCCTATACCCGTAGTCTGTAGGTAGACTTGCTTGGTGAACTCTGGAAACTTGTCTGTGTCCATCAAATCATGGTATGAGTACCTCAGTTTCTCTATGTGGCCTAACAAATTTGCTGGTACACGTACCCCTTCCAGAATGCGCGACAAGACAATGGATGTGGTGGGTTGCCTAGGCGGTGACCTAGGTACCCTCTACTTTCCCTTTTGTTGTGGTGGTTGGATCGAGGTTCCAACCTCCATTGTTCTCTCTTATGCATACTCCTCTGGTCGGCTGGTGACATCTTCCACTTCTCCCTCCTGTGGTTTTTCTGATGTGGTTGTCTGTGATCTTTCGGGAACTGCCATTTCTTCCTGATTTGGAGTCATCCCATTGACTCTCAGGGATTCTACAAAGTTTTTGGGGTGAATTTGGTTGCCTGTGTCCTCATATTGTTGGCCCCATCCCTCTTCCATCGTATCAATGTCCATACCCGTTGGTGCTGTCTATTGGGTTTCCTCCACAATGGGTGTGGGGATTAATGGTTTTGTATCAAGCGACGATATTTTGTCCACATTGACAACTTCTAGGGGCTGAGATGGTTGTTGTTCACTTCCCTATGGTTTTGATTATGTTCTGGTACTACTTCGGGGTTGTCTGGCAGTCTGGCTTAGTTCTCCCTATTTGGGTAGTGCTATGATGGTGATGTTGTCGTTCGTCGAGCTCAGTAGCCTCTGCAACCTCTGCAACCTTCACTCTCTGCTTCGTATGCTCTATTGCTCTATGCCTTACCCGATTTCACAATAACCTTTTTTCTCTTCGCATGCCTGCTTTATATCAACGTCGTGTGAATCTTATGGGAGATGTTACCATGATTTTGATTTAATTGAACCATCGATTCCCATGTACTTTCCATTTATTTCCCATGCCGTCGCCAATTAGCGAGATTAATGCTGTTTCTCGTCAGTTGTTTTTGGCATTTTTTTTTCTATTCGTCGTCAATTGGTGCTTCTTTTTCCATATCCACCTTTCCCATTATTTCTTCTTTGTACTGACCATTGGCCTTGTCATCATTGCGATAACATTGTGTAGTGTGCGTTCTCATTCTATTTTTGACACACTATACCTCTGTTGTTATCTTTTGATGTCTAGTACGATGTGGAATTTTTTTTTTCACGGTGACTTTCAAGGTGTTGGTGGTCGACTGTCCTTGTACAACTTCAGTCGGCTCTCATTGATCATCCCTCTAAGTTTTGTGCCTCATAAGTTATTCAACTATATAGATCCCCCATCTATGATATTTTTTACTTTGTATGGTCCTAACCAATTCATTTTGAGGTTTCTTGGGTGCTGAAGGGATTTACTATCATACGTCAGCACTAGGTCGCCCTCCTTGAAATTTTTCCTCTTGATATGTCTGTCATGCCAATATTTTTCCCTTTCTTTCTGAAATTCTTGGTGGAACCATGCTAGGATCCTATATTCCTCCATGATCATCAGTTGATTCTTCCTATCTTGTACCGCAACGCATTCTGTCATGTTCGTAATCGCTGCTATGCGTAGACTGGGTACCAAAAATTCTAATGGCACCACTGCTTCTTGTCCATATACCAATCTGAATGGTGTTTGTCCTATCTAATTTTTGCATGTGGTCCTGTATGTCCACAATACTACTGGTATCTTCAGGTCCCAATCATCCCTATTGGCATTACAGATCTTCGTAAGTGCATTTTGAAGAATTTTGTTAAAGGCTTCTATTGTTCCATTTGCTTGTGGATAATATGGTGTACTCTTTTGATGATGGAATTCAAATTCCTCAATTATATCCTTAATAGTACTATTAATAAAGTGAGTGCCTTGGTCACTCATCAAAATCCTCGGGCAATCAAATCTAGTGATCACTTGCTCGAACAGGAAGTGTGTTGTTTTCTCTGCGCTGCAATATTTGACTGGTGTTGCTTTCACCCATCTTGTCAGGTATTTTGTCGCGGTGATGATGTACCTCTCTCCTGTCCTCTTTGTTGGTGGGTTAATTGGTCCCACAAAGACTATTTCCCATTTGTCGAATACCTACAAATTTTCCTGTGGTCGCAGGGGGATCTTGCCCCTTCTATTTGATTTACCAACCCTCTGACATACATCACATTTCTGATAGTATTCTTTTGAGTCTCTGTGAATAGTCGACCACCATAGTCCTGCGTGAAATACCTTCTACACAGTAGATTTTTCTGCATAATGTCCTCCTGCTATTCCCTCGTGGGCTTCTGCTAAAATCCTTGGTTTTTCATGTTCTAGAACACATCTTCTCAAGATGTTATCTGTGCACATTTTTTATAAGTGTCCTACAATAAGATGATAGTTTGCAACCTAGACTACTAGTTTTTTCTTCTGCGTGGTGTTATATTTCTGTGGTGCAGTCCCTGTACTCAAGTACTGGATAATGTCTGTGAAGTATTCATCGACGATCTGGACTGAAAATAACTGTGCGTCTGGAAAATTTTCCTCTAGATTTGTAGGTTCCTCCCCATTCGTGATCCTTGATAGGTGATCAGATCCTACGTTCAGCTTCCCTAGATTGACTATTACTTCAAAATCAAATTCTTGAAAGAACAGTAGCCATATGCAAATTATCCCCCCCTAACACTAGCTCGTTGACTAGGTATTTAAGCGTTGAATGATCTGTGAACATATTAAAATGTTTCCCCAATAAGTAATGTCTGAACTTCTAAAGCACGTAGACCATATCTAGGCCTTCCCTCTCTGTAGTGTTGTATTTCCTCTCTGATTCTGACGGTTTTCTGCTAGCGAATGCCATGGGATGATCCAATTCTTGTTCTCCTGGCTGCACCAGAATAGCTCCAAGTGTTATGGCTGATGCATCTACATGTACATGGAAAATCTTCTACCAATCCGGGAATACTAGTATTGGTGTTGTTACCATATTTTTGTTTAGTGTATCCAGACCGTGTTGATAGTCCTCATTCCACTAGAACTTTGTATCTTTCCCTAACAGTTTCTCCATTGGCACACTGATTCGAGCATACCCTTTTATAAATTTTCTATAGTATCCTGTGTGTCCCAATGTCTCTCTTAGTTGGCAGACTCTTTTTGGTGGTGGAAAGTTAACGATTACTGCAATCTTGGAAAGATCTACTAGTAAACCTTGCTTGCATACTATATGGCCCAATAGTATCCCAAAAGGTGTTTCAAAGATGCACTTCTTAATGTTTAACAATATATAACACTACATTCATCTTTCTAACATCAGCCGCAATACCTCTACATGGTATTTCAACAGAATATAGACTGTCCAATCGTCCAAGTATACCTCTAGAAACTGGTGGATAAATTCTTTAAATGCAACTATGACTATTCTAGAAAATATTGTTGGTGCATTCTTCACTCCAAACAGCATGATCGTGTACTGGTAGGATCCCCATTCTATAGCAAAAGTGGTATTGTATCTATATCTCAGTGCTAGCTTGATCTGATGGTATCCCAAAAATCCATCGGTGAATGAATAAACTTCCTGTCCTCCTACATTCTCCAACACCTCATCCGTGAACGATGTAGGGAATGGGTCATGTAGGCATGCATCATTCAGCTTCCTCAAGTCGACGCATATTCTTATCCCACCTTGTTTTTTCTCCTGAACTACCACCGGGCTTATCCATTTTGACTCTTCCACAGGTTCTATGATTCCTGCTTCCAACATCTTATCGATCTCAGCTTTGAATTTTTTCTTATATATCGGATTTAGTTTGTATAGTTGTTGTCTGTTCGGTCTTGCCTCAACTCTGAGTGGTATCTTCATTTCACCTAGCTCTCCTGCTATGCCCTTCATTTATATGAATGTTGTGGGGAACAGGTTGTTGTACTCACGCAGTAACTCTGTTATGCTTTCCACTGTTTTCTCATCCCAGTAGTCTCTAGTGTTGGGAATTTTGGGATTCTCAACTGTCTCAATGTTAACTTTCTTCACCTTGATCGGCGCAACAATTAATTATAATTCTATAGGTGGAACTTCCACTTCTCTTTCTCCTTCAACTTCCTCAATATGAATATTGCGTGGGTCATCTTTCTCCAGTACTTCTTCCTGCACATGGTGGCATGACAACAGTTCTTTCATTGTATGTTTGTTCCGCTATTGTTCATTTGTTATGCATTTGAATTCTAGTTCCTTAATGAATATCACCCCTCTTATTTTCTTAAGTGTTGTATCTAAGTTCGGGTTCATATTCTCAAATGAGAAAGTGATTGTAAAGTTCTGTTGTAGTACACACTTCAAAGTCAGCCTTAGTGCACACTCCATCCAGATCTACTGTCACTCCTTTCATCCTCCCTATTGGTACAACTTTGTGTTGGTTTGCTAACTTCAGTTGGACTGGTGAGTAGCCTAAGGTAGGTTCTCCCATGCATTGCCATGTCATTTTGGGTAATACATTCACTTCAGATCCTAGATCTAATATCACATCGCCCATGTTGAAATCTCTGATGTTGGCAATCAATCTAAATTCTTTGTTGGTTCTCCTTCTGGCATGGAGGTGATTGACTATCCTCTGTTATAACCTTCCCTCAAAGTTTTTGGTACATCTATCTAACATATTTTGTAATACTATAGAAGATGATGGATCCTTAAATAATTGAATACACGATTTCATGAAAGTTTTAATACAACTTACTTGGTTCCCCGAGTGAACTTCACAGGTATGGTCCAATGTTGACGACATTTCATATGTTGGGACATCTTGGGTATATTGCATGGTAGACTTAGATGCAACATTCTTCTTGAGAAATTCATTTGTGGCCTCCTTAAAGGTCTCCTTCGCATTTTCTGCATCAAATCGCTTGGGTGGCTCGATATTTTTCTTAATCCACTGGTGTTGTACCGGTTCCTGTTTAGTCGCATCATCTCCTGTTTTAGCACCTCCGTGCGTCACTATGTTGATGTTCTTGCCATATTCTCTAGATTTTGTAGAGATCCACTATATGTTCTGATTTTGTTTCTCATGTATCTTCCCCAACAGTGTTGTGCAATATTTTGTATCGTGGTCTGCTGCATGACAATACATGCATGTCACAGGTGGTAGTGGACATTCTCTTGCATAATGCCTTGGTTTTTGGCAGTTATGGCACACTACTCGACCTCTTCCACATCCAAATCCTCCTCTGTCTCATCCCCCCCCTATGTACCCAACGCGATCTCTGCGCGGTGTATTGTATTGAGGTACTTGATTATACTGCACAGGGTTATACTGGGGTTGCGCAGTGTTATACTACTATGACACAATATTGTATGGGGTTGGTACTCAGTTAAACTAAGGTGCAGCTTGCCCAGTCATCATTTCTTCCTGCACCCTATATGCATCTAATGTCCTCTCTCTCATCAAATCCATGGTTCTACAGTCTTTGTCATCATGGCCTACTAACTTGCCAAAGTTGCAATATGAGATATTTGGGACTGTCTGGTACTTCTGCATCATTGGGCAGTGATATGGATCATGGTCTTGTTTCTTACATATTTCACACCATAGTCCTCCTGTTGGTAACATATTTGGCATTCCGGCTACCATGTACTGCGTGAATGTTGGACATTCGTTCTTATGGTGTCCTTATGTCCTGCATGTGGTACACCAAACAAATTCTCGTTTATCCTTACTTTTTTTCTGGTTTAGCTGGAACATTAAGTTATTAAGATCCTCCTTCAACTCTTCGATGGTTGGATCCATCTTCTGATATTGGTTTTCTTCCAGTTGCAGGGCTTCCTACAGAGCCTCTACCTGTGTCTGAAACTTTTGTTGTCACAGTAGATATTTTAAGTGTGGTAATAATGAATTGACGAACAAGTGCCTATGTTGCATGCCAGTCATGGAATACATCAATTTCCCTTTCATACGTTTAAATCATTGATCAATTTCCCAGAAACATTCTCCTGGTTTATGTTGGATTTATATCATCTTGTTCATGTATTGATCCTCTGAGTTCGGCCTATGGAACTCATTAATCAATAATTTCTTAATGTCTATTAGTGTCCTTGTTGTCCCAGGTGCACTATTTACGTCTAGACTCATGTACGTGTCTAGTGCACAATCTCTTAGTATGATAGCTAGCTGCACAAGTTTAGTGTATTCATCAGTGATCTGTTTGGCTTCCTAGATCTTTGCATAAATAAACAAGTGTTTCTCAGGGTCTTTTGTTGCCTCTCCTCGAAATTCTGGTAACCGAATGGTGAGATCATGTCCTGCCATCCTGAATTTTGAACTTCTACCTCCGCGTGGTGTAGATAATTGACTAATTCTTCCTGAACTAGCTCCCCCAGTTGTTGTTCCTTGTGTGGATGTAGTTCATGTTGTCTTCCTCCTCCCGAAATTCAGTTGTCTAAACGGTGGTGTTCTTTTTGGTGTGTTAGTCGCACATGGGTTTATGGGTTCCACACTAACATTAATATGGATAGGATTGTTGCCTTCTCTTCCCAATCTTGGACCTCTCATCTTCCTCTCATATGTTGCGTGCATGATTTCCTTAATCTTCTCCACAGCCCGAAGATCCTCTACCTCCTAATCATCACTTTCCAAGCCTTCCCTCACGTCTATGTCTCTCTTCTTTGTGTTCACCTTGTATTGGTAGGGTACCCCACTGCACGTCTTTCCATTTTTTGCCATGATCCGCTTGATTTGGGCATCGTCCATCATGATTGGATCCAAGGCTTCCTCCTTCTTTCCTTTATCCATTTCTCTTTTTTCTATCAGTGCGTCCCCTCTTTCCCCATGCACACAGGGAAGTTTAGTTGTCTAACTCCATTGTCATTACACATTTTTTATAGAGAAATATCTCAAAAAATGTATACAACGATCTAATACACCTTCCTCGAGGCCCGCATAGAATTGTTTCTCTACTGCACTGTATGACTTCATAGTATCTACTGAAAATTCTTTTATAAATCCTTCTACAATACTGTCAAGCCAAAAATCTACTGCGTGGGTGAATTTGTTATTCACTTGTTGTAACTGTGTGATCTGAACTGAGGTCAACTCTAACTATCGAATCTGGTTTTTTGTGTGGTTGTCCTTTAACCTCAATATCCACTCCTGCAATAAATGTGGAAAATCAAAGAAAAATACTTCATGCAAATCAGTAAACACATACTTCTCAAGATATTTGGGCGGCGTTACTTTAGGGTTTATATAATATTGTTGCACAAACTCTAGCTCTTTTTTCTTCAGCCAACTTTCTATCTCTGCTTTTGTGGGATTCCACGGTCTCAAAATCCCCTTCTAGAAACACATTCTCTCACCTTCTTGTCGTCTGATTTGGTATTATTTTGACACGCCTTCCGAAGATCTTACATTCTTTTAACAATCCTTCAACATATCTCATCCACTCAATCCTATGTTGTTCCAACCAGAAATAGAACCATTTGTTGGTTTCTTATCTGAGTTATACCTTTAACGTGATTGACCTAGGTTCAGGTCTACTGGGGTTCCAACAAATACTCTAAAACTATCGGCCCTCCTGGTAAACTAGAAGGAAACGTAGTACCCAGAGTGCACTGCGTAGTCTTTCCCAAGATAGTCTTAATGGGTGACTGCAATACTCAAGTGCTTACAGTCCAGGACTGAATGGGGATCTGTGAAGTGTGAGCTATGAATTCTATCTAATGATTAAAACAATATACTTTCATTCTCATTGTTACAGGTGAATCCTCCTGGGGAAAAGCATATTCCCTCTTGGTATCTATACCCCTAAAACCAAGATAGAAAGGGTGCTATCATTGGTCACTGGCATCCTTTTAGATCTAATTAAGCTAATGAATGAAGAGGAAGAAGAAAAGTGTACCTTTTTAAATGGCGTTTGTCCTTGCAAAGTCCAAGTTGAGCTTCAATCCCAAGCTCCTTGATAGGTCCTGTAGAACAAACAAAGATACAACAAGCTTCCTATTCTACTGAGATTAGCTCAAATACAAATCTATCCACTGAAGACAAGTTCATGTGGAACAAACATAAAATTGAAATAAATAGGCCAAGTATGTATGTATATTAATGAGAACAAATGAAGAGTACTTACAATCCTCTGATGAAGGTGCATCAACTTCTTCCAGATCTCCTTGTCCAACCCCTTTGCTCAAGTAATCTACATTGATTATGCTTCAATGACATCTCACTTATGGGATAATAAGTTTGGTGAAATTCTCAATCTCCATATATCCTTTCACCATGAAGAGGCCTCGTTATATAGGCTTGGAGAGACCTAACCACTTGAGAGATCCTTGGGATAAGTTGAGGATTCCTCTCCTTCAGTTGTGGATCTCCCCTAAGATCATGCCTTGACTTCAGATTTGAATCCAACCACCTTCATATATTGAGGGGATTCTTCCCTGATTTCCTCCAACAAACAAAATTTCACCCAAAAAAGGCCAGCGCTCCCTCAAAAGGGATAGAGAGCGTTGGAACGCTCCCCTAGAAGAGGGTATAGAGCGCTAGCGCTCCCTGGAAGTATGTAGGGGAGAGCTCCCTTCCAAATTTGACTTTTGAGTGGCTTTTTCAGTGGTTAAAGGCTTATACTCCTTGTCAATTGGTTTCTCTTCTTCAAGACTAGTCTTTTGAGGTGTCTTAAGTGTCTTTACGATGTCGTTTAGAGAGACGACATAGAAAATATAACAGTGTGATGTTTGTGACACTTATGACCAATATGCGAAACTTGCGATATTTATAACGACAACACTAGCCATCATTGCAATGAGTGATTTTGATGTGTAACAGATTGCCCCTCAAAGTGCGAAGTCAGAAGATGATGATGACTGAAGTACTTTGTAGATTTTTTTGAGCAAGGGTATGGACGCAGAGAGGCTGGAAAAAGCTGCACACAACCATCAAACAAATATTATGACATGTTTCAAACCCAAGGCAGGCATACCTATGCTTGAGTGATAAAAACATTTTAGTTATGGCCTCCATAAAATACACTGCGGATCCATAATTATATTGATAAAAGGTATAGACACTAAAGATACAATGTGGATCTATACTCCTATGACCTGAAATTATCGTAGCCATGAAGAATACACAGTGGATCTACAAGATGAAAAGACATAGCCATGACCAATACAAAGTGGATCTATCTGACAATATATGTGTCATAGTTCAAAAGAAATCCTTCACAACCTAGAAAAAGTATATATAAGAGTGATAACTCAACCCAGGGTATTCTTACCGATCCTAATGTAGTACGAATCTAACCATGTGAATATATGTCCTGATTTCAAACATGGTAGAAACCACTTGATTACCGGTCAATGAGGTAAACTGTTAACAAGTGCGAGGGAGATCACCATTGATGTCAATGATTCCCAAGGTACTCTAGTACATTCCGACCAATGTGAGTGAATGAGATGAAGTAGAACATCCATGGAATCACTCGATCAGGGGTCAATGATGGAAACCCACTGTTGGACACGAGGAGGCCTGCCATTGAGGCATGCAGGTCCCAAGGTAATAACTGGTTTCTAATTCTAATTCCTGGATAATGTGTTGAAGTCGACAGGAATAGACTCGTCGAAGGAGGGCCTTGATGTATCCCCCATCAATGACACGAAACTGAAACAGATATGTAATTGGTAGATCAAATGAACATGGACTGACATGGGTATTGAAACAGGATATTTGTGATGGATGACTCTCAAGGAAGATACTTCCCTTGAACACTGAGGCACAACAACATAAACGTGACATGGACCAAAACTTGATTATGCAGTGGATGTTGTGACTTTCGTCAGGTGACCCAAAAGAGTAAAAGAAACTCAAAGGATTGGCTCAGTGCAGAGGTTTAGCGGATTAAAATGTGTGCAAAGACAAAGTGTTGTGTTCAAGGGAGACCATAAGAGTTACTGGTAGTGTTCTCAAAAACTGCTTGTCTTGCTTCTTTCAAATTTTTCCCCCATCCAGATAGACAAGTACCACTTTTTAATTTAAGGAGCTCAAGGAGGGTAACACATGCTCGATATGAATCACCTTTGGTAAGTCCCTCTTCCTTTGTTTAGCGAACTGGAAGAAGTAAGGGTTCGGTCCCGTATGGGCCCTTCAATGTATGATTGTTTAATGAGTCTAGAGAAGGTAAAATTGGTGGTTTTTCATATTTAGAGAGTCTGAAAACAAATTAAAGATGAATCCAATGTTGTCATTTTTCATAATGTTAGTCTTGCGAGGCCAAAAAAGAGATAAATTATCACTCGAAAGACACCCTTTCAAACATTTTAACGAGTGGGAAAGGAAGCAAGATCACTCGACAATATTTTCACGTTTAGAGAGTCTGAAAAGAGTTTAAAGAAGACTCCAGGGGGTTCCTTTTTCATTTATCCATGCGGGTCCGAAAAAGAGATAAAATTTTACCCGACGCATTCGTATATTTTTGAGCTTAAGAACGAACTAAGACTATTCTTGTAAAAGTGACAAGATAAAAAACGAACAAAATTGCTCTGAAACCTGTCAATGATGTCAAAACTGCATTCCAGGGGATTAATAAGGCCTCCAAAACATTTTTAAAAAACCTAAAAACTATATCTTTAGGCAAAAAATGAAATGTATAATAGTAAAATGGGGTAAAAAATGTCATTTACCATTTCATTTGTGCCAAGATTTGTAGCAGTGGAGAATTTTCCATTTGGAGGTGAATCTTGTTTTCCTCGATGTCGGAGCTACAATCAACCATTTTACTTGCCATCTGGACCAGGTTGGTTCTCTTCTTCCCTTGTTTCATTTATATGGTTCAAATTTTCATTTAAGGAAATAAATATTTATAAAAAATGATACCCTGGGTCGGCCCAAGTGCCCAAAAATCTTGACACTCCTCTAAAAGTCATGGGGGAGTGTTGAATGACTTGGAAAATGCCCCTCCTAGTCAATGAAGGGCATGCCAACACTCTGATGTAGTGGCTATGAGGGAACTTCCCAAAAACTTGATGGCTAATGTAAGGGTGTGTTGGCATCTTGATTTTCATGCAAAGAGGGCATTGATATTTTACGAGAGCAAACAATCATTTTTTTAAAGTTTTGAAAATTACCCAAAAATTGCCGAAAAATGTGATTTTTAATGAAAAATTTGATTGTTGATGCAGGTGATTTCGGCAACAATCATGCTTGAGTGGAAATAAAGAGAGCATGATCTCAATGATGTGGCTTTGCAAAGTCCCTGATCGAGAGTCGCGTTGAGGAATTGCGGTCTCCTCAAATATGTCAAAATGCAAAAAATGAAGAAAGAGGTCCTTCTTCTTGAGCATATGATCGGGTTGTGGAACGTTGCAGAAAAAAGATTCCAGATGGGAACACAACTTATTACCATTGAGTTAGAATATGTGTACTTCATAACTGGTCTCTCAAAAATAAGGGCTCCCATAGTTTTAACTGGACAACGGGCACTTCTCGCGCCTGTGGATGAGTATCTGGCAAACCATTGTGTCCCAGGAGCAAGGCTAGTGGGTGGTAGAATTGCGATCAAAGATATCAGGGATCTATCTCTTCAATCCATTATGTTTTACATTACGAGTATAGTGGGAAGTACGAGCACATACCTAGTTTCAAGATCATAGGTGGCATATGGTTTACAGTGTCTAGAGACAACATTTTTTAACTGGAGCACATGGTTTCTTCAACATGTGAAGGAATAGATTATGAGATGTAGATCAGGGCAGCAGAAGTAGTTCAGATATGGTTCATTCTTGGTTTCATTCTTCTTAGAACGCATTCCTAGGATGCAACCTCAGATTGCATTAGTAGTACGGCCACCGGGAGAACCACATATGGAGAGGTGGACCAACCTGTCTCCGAGACTAGGCCCAGATTCAGATTTCAAATTCACCGATGATTTCTTCGCTTGGCTGAGACACCAATTGATCGTGATAGAAGATTTTCCATGCGCCAGAGTAGATTTCTGGGGCAGCATGGACTTGGTTCTTCCAGAAGGCGAGGATTGGGATGCATCAGGTAAGAAACCAAACTGATCTTGTCAAGTGTTTTTAATTTTTGAATGTTAAAATTTGTTTAGGGTACATAGAAGAGTGTTTAACAGACGTATTGTTTCATCATGCAGATAGAGGAGCAACACGTCCAACAGAGATGCCAACACTGGGGTGTCGCAGGGATGCTCAGATAACAGTAGATCAAGGGGTAGCAGTAGGAGGTCTCCTAGAGGTTGAAAGAAACCTCCAAGATATCACGATGAGTATCCCTCCTCTTAGGAGACGGGAAGTGCCACTACATCTACAAAGACACACTGTGGGAGTGTCTGCGAGTCTTAACTCTCTACTAAGGTGAATAGCCCGTGCAATGATATGTTACTCGTAGCATAATGTGATGCAGGGAGATTAAGATCTTCCTGATAATTGTGTAGTCTACATGACGATGTTTATGGGTGTGAGGACCCACATTTTGCCTATCTATGTACCATTTTTTATGTAATCAAACTTTTTCAGTCATGTCATATATATATACATTTCTGAGTTTTTACAGTGCCAAATGATTTTCAAATGATGTCTTTTATGTGATGTGTTTTAATTTACATGATGATATGTGATGTGATTCATTTCCTTTATGAAAACTTATCTATGTGCGAGATACCTATCCATGATGTAATTAGCTAGCGAATCCCAAATGGTATTGAGTTCTCTTGGTATGTGCCTTTTTTCAATAAAATCAAACATTCGTTCAAGACGACAAAATCATAAGTGGAGACATAGTAGGATAGGATTTTGAATAACGTAGATTTGATTAAGTTGACATACCACGAGTTGGGAGTCTAGGTTGAAAATCATGTGAGAAATTCCTAGGGACGATGCTTTGGTTAAAAGTCTGATGAAAACATGATATTCTGCCATGTTATTAGTTGTCGATCCTAAGAAAATACCTCCTGAACTAACCAACTCATCAGAGTGGTAAACGACCCAAGCTACGGAAGCAATGTTCTGGGTGTGTCGACTAGCACCATCCGCAAAACTGAAAAAAATAGGAAAGGAAGATGTCATCTGCGCATGAAAACACAACACACAGTATAAGTGGCTAAGGCCAAAACTCGAGCACGCAAAAGAAAAAGACACACCAAACTAAAAATACAATAATGTACAAAGCACGTATGCTAGATGTCTTATGCATAGTACTTCTTAAGGTAAAGCCAGTTCCGGGGCTCACCCAGAGAGATTCCATCTCAGTCAACTCACTTGTAGGTGCCTCTATGTAAAACACGTTTTATGATGGAAGGACCATGCCATAGAGGTTCTAACTTCCCTGTCCCTAACTTATCATGAGCCTGGTCATAAACGAGTACTAGGTCTCTATTGGGAATCAGAAATGTCGTATTTCCATCCACCTTTCCCTTCATCATTCTTCACATTTGATCGCCCCATTAACCTTTCATGATACGATTTTCATAATTAAATATGGGTTTAACCTTATTATTTTCCAAATCATTTATTTTAGTATTAAAAGGGAATTTGTGATTAAATATT
>SNQJ01S0111627.1:0-13229 GCA_010110895.2 Picea sitchensis | reverse complement strand
TGTAATAATGGGAAATGGGTTGAGAGAAAAGTGGATCTGTAATTATGATATGTTTATCTTATTTTCAAAGATCTCATGTATAAAAGAGAGTGCCATCTCTTCATGATGAGAAGAATTATTATGATGTAAGGTAGGTTCTTGAGGAGAAAATTGTTATGATGTAGATTTGATTCATGAAGAGACTCTTTTTGTAAACCTAATTGTTGAAGATTAATGCAAGTTTGAGTTGAATGATCGTGTGTCTCTTAGAAGTTAGAATATGTTGATCTAAAGGCTTCCATGTTGGCATCGTCAAGGGCCATCGATCCAACTTGGTAAGCTCATTGTAAATTATTAGTGTAGATTTTCATTTCATGTATTTGTTATTTTGATTTCATGTTATTTTGTTTGATTTCACTATTCAAATTTGTTGTAAAGTGTGTCAATGCAGGAACAGTTGGATATCCATATTTCACCATACATGAGCTTTAATGGAGCATACCACTACACTTAGATTTATTTTCCAAAATTTATTAGGTTACACCTTGCTAACACATGCACAATCAAGACCTCCGTCTCTCACTCTACATGCACCTATAATGGAATGTTGCGAATGCGCAAAGTGCTAATTGTTGTTAGTTTAATTGCTCCAGGAGATAGAATCAAAGTTCATCTTTTCCCTTCATAAGCCATCAATGAACAAGTCCATCACCTGAGCAAGAGCTTTTGCTTGTTTATGAGTTTTGATTTCTAGTTTTCGAATTGTATGAAGATTGTTATTTTTAAAAGTGTGTTGGATTCTAAATGGTTTTCTTATCTAGGCTATACTAAACAGACATAGGAACCTATCTGTTATATGCACATATAGTGCATCAACTCTACTAATTATGAATATCGATTGATAATTTATGTTTGGTAATATATTATAGATACAATTTCACCAACAGTCTCCTTCTGCAAAAGCGCGAGGATGGACGGATTTGTCGTATTGATTCTTGGTTCATTTTTTATATGTCTCATTGATGAGAGAAACATCACAACGTGTTTCATCCTACCTAGTCAAGTTTAAGAAATTTTCTTCTTCAACAGAAGTGTGGGGCAGGATTTCTTCTTTGAGTTTCAACGAAGGAATTTCGCACTCGATTGGTAAAACAACTTCTATGTCATATACTAGCTGGAAATGAGTGAATCCAGTAGCAGTTTTCACTGAAGTACGATAGGCCCAGAGAGCGGAGAAAATTTATAGATTCCAAGATGTCTTGTTGGCCCCTACCATCCGTTGGATCATAGTTTTGAGGACTTTGTTGATAGATTCAACTTGTCCATTCGCTTGAGGATAGTACGGGGATGAGTTCTCATGGCGAAAACCCAACTTGGCATGCAACTCACTCATCATATAGCTTTTAAAGTGTGAACCATGATCAGTGACAATGGCGTGTGGAACACCAAAACGAGTGATGACGTGGTTAAAAAATAAAATAGCTGCAGTACGACCATCATTCAGAAAGGTAGGCATAGCCTCAACCCATTTTGTAAATTAATCGATGACAATGATTATATAACTGTGCCCCTCGGCTAAGGTAGGATTACATTGCATGAAATCAATGCCTCATTTGGAAAAGGGGCCGATGGCAACAATGGGATGTAGTGGAGCAGGGTGGGTTCATGCCTTTTTGTGAAAAACTTGGCAGGGCGAGCATTTTTTGACTGTCTCAATACAATCTTTGAAAATTGAGGGCCAAAAGTAGTCGACACGTAAGATTTTTTGAGTTGTAGCCATCCCAAAAAGATGACCGCCACAGGATCCAAGGTGAGAGTCATTAAGCACGTGTTCAGCCTCTTCATGAGTTAGACATCGTCGCAGGATAGAGTCAATGCCACAACGGTATAAAGTGTCGTCGATAATAAGGTAACGACGAGAATGGTGGCAAATACGACGACATTCTTCTCAAGAGATATCGAGTTGAAAAAGTTGGGTCTGGAGATAAAAAAGGATATCTCCATACCAAGGATCGGACGTGCTAATGAGGAACAGAGTTTCGTCCGGGAGATAATATCTGGGCTCAGTATCTTCATCAGCATGGGGAAGGTCACAAATAAGTTTTGCAAACACTAGGGACTTTTTAGCTTTGGATTTAGTGAACTTGAGATCGAATTCCTGAAGGATGACGATCCATTTCGAATATTTTCCCCCAAGAACTTGATGTGTTAAAATGTGGTACATGGGGTTCGAGTTTGCAATAACCGTGGTGGTGCGTAGCAAAATGTAGTGACAGAATCTCTAGACAACGATGATATCTGCCAGAGCCAACTTTTCAACATGTGAATATCTGAGCTATGGACCAGATAGACTTTTTCTCAAATAATATATCATGTGTTCCTCACCGTTAGGGTCCTCTTGAACTAACACCATGGAAATATTGGAAGTGGAGGCTGCGAAGTGAAGGATATAGCCCTTTGTGTAATTCGGAGGATGTAATAAAGGAGCGTTGGTTAATGCATGCTTAAGAGAAACAAATGATCATTCAACAGTGTCATCCCAGATAAAAGGGATGTCTTTATGTAACAATCACATAAATCCTTTTGTAATCGTAGCATAGTTACAAATGAAACGATGAAGAAATTTTTCTTTCCCCTACAAACTTTGGAGTTGTGTCAGATTGTTAGGTGGAGGTAAAGCCAAGATAGCCTTAATTTTTAAGGGATCCACCCGAATCCTATTCTTGGAAACAATGAAGCCGAGGAGTCGGCCTGATTCGACAACAAAAATACACTTATGTGGGTTCAAACGAATGCGATAGAACCGACATCAAAGAAAAATAGCCCGTAGATGACCAAAATGGTCTGATCGATTGGATGAGTGGGCAGGTAGGTCATTGAGGTAAGGCTCCGCAATATGTTTGATATCGTGGAGAGCATAGGACATGGCTCGCTGGAATGTAGGACCATCATTTTTAAGGCAAAAAGGTATTTTTTGATAGGAAAAAGTTCCCCACGGGTAAATGAAGGTTGTCTTATGCTGATAAGCAGGTAAAATGTCAGTCTAGTTATACCCTGAGAAACCATCCATAAAAAGAAAATTGCGCTACCAGCGCAATTATCAATAATCTGGTCGATGAAGGGCATAGGGTAGTTGTCTTTCAAAAAATCCTTATTGAGGTCCCTATAATCAACACAGACATGAATGGTCCCTTGTTTCTTAGTAACCAAAACAATGTTCGAAACCCATTCCATCAAAGGGATAGGATATATGAAGCCCGATTTCAATAATTTTTCAACTTCTGCCTTAATAGCCGCGGTCTTCTTAGGATGGACCGGGAAGAGTTTCTGTCGAATAGGCTTTACACCTGGGTATGTTTTAATCTCATGCACAATGATCGGAGGATTGATCCCTGGAATCTCTTCATAGCTCCAAGCGAAGAAATCGCGAAATTATTTAAACAAGGCGGTATAGGAAACCACTTCCTCGGGTGTACAATTAACGCCGAGATTAATATTTTCTATGATACATTTCTTGATCTAAATATCTATTTCAACTATAGAGGGAATATTGCCTAAATTCCCTTCATAAATAGCATCTTTTGTAAGTATAGGTGATTGGGGAAATTGAACAACATCAGGGGGGAAGATAGAGTGTATATCTTCCTGGATTTCTTCGAGAGGTGGAAGAAAAGAGGATCAATGATGGATATCATCCCAAGGTATGTCACCGATTCTAAGCATTTCCATTATTGATTCATCAGAAGGAAAAATTTGGGAAATGTAGTTGAACGCAGACGTCAAGGAATTTAACCACAATGGAATCAAGTAAGTGTCAGGTGCCAAGAGATGTTGGTCATCTGAGGAGGAAGAGGTGGATTGGATGGAAACATATGAGGTTTTGGCTGGACTAAGTGTTATGGTGTCACCGAGTGCATCGAATTCCAATGGAATAGGTACAATCCAAGGGTTAGATGATTCCAAGGATTGGTAAACCATAGTCAAAATCATATTGATTTTGGCAACATGATGCGTGGTGGGTGGAAGTGGTTTAGGGAAGGTACCCATAAGGATAGAGTCTTTCAACAAGCCAACACCAACGCTTTCATATGTGATCTTGTGATCTCCCAGAAAGGGAATATTGTTGGTAGCAGGAGTGCGAGCATCAAGTGTATAGAAATCTAACTGATCGACAGTGAAAATTTTACCTTGATGAGGAAATTGCACACATCGAAATACTGATGAAGCAATGACAGTCATAGCATAAAACCAAATTCTTCCAAGTAATAAGTTGTAATCGAGGGGAGCATCGACCACCTCGATATCAACAGTGATGGTTTTTTCGCCCAATTGGATGGGCAGGGACTGTAAAATCCCATGGGGATGAAAACCTTGCCCATCGAATGCGTGTAACATCATTGGGGATTTGTTAAGTGTGGGTGATTTTAAACCTTTCCAACATGCTAAAGACATGACACAAGTAGAGGCTCCCTCATCCGACATGGTTCGGTGAATTTGTTGATTGTGAAAAACAACATCAATTTGGAAAGCAAGTTGGTGGGAGAGTCGAGATGTATAATTGTCTAGGTTAAACATGATATTGTTGGATGACTCTGGATCAATAGAGCCAATGGAATCCAAGAGCATTCTACATTGACTGGGGAAGTGTTGTAGAACTTCTAATGCAGACATAGCACACGGTGCTTGAGACAAATCTTCAATGATGTTTTAGTTCTGGGCAACACGTGAACTAGGATTAAAGGTAGATTTATGGATAGTTCTCTTAGGAGGGCATAAGATAGATTCGAATGTAGGTTTCTCAATATGAAGTGGTCCAGACAGAGGACTAATTGATGGAGAAATAATGGAGGATGGTGATGGATCCGATAAAGTATTGATACCGTTAGTGACTTTTCCTTTGTCAGGTTTAAGTGGTGTGTCATATGTCATAGAGAGGGTGGTTAAATCAATCTCATTAAACATGTAAATATGGGCACTTGTCGAGGCTTCATCAAGGGAAGGATGGCTGGAACTGCCCCCTGGAGAGAGGGTTTGAGTAACCATAGATTGTTGTTGTGGAAAAGGCTGAGTAAGCACGGTGGGTTGGAAATTCTCCTTGAAAAGTTTGGCCACTTCATCGCAATGTGGAGAGTCTCAAGTGTAGTGATCATCACCACAAATGAGACACGTGAACTTCGGTTTCCGTTGTGGTTTATTTTCGTTAGAAGGTGGTGGGTTTTGAGCTTTCAGTTGTTCATTGTTATTATTCTTCTTTTTTTTTGTTCTTTGTCTTCTTCTTACCTCTGGCTTGTTGTGAAGGGGAAGATTGAACTGCATTCACCTCAGATATTTGAGTTTGGGGGGAGGTAGAAGAGGGTGTGGTCGAACTGGGAGTGGATGTCGAAGCAGATTGATTTGTCATTCCATTCGACTGGGAAACACATTGTGTTTTGACGGAGGCGATAAATCCATCCGCATGTGACGTCAATGATGGTTTAGATGGATCGGTATTTGCATGGGTGGCATTTGGGATTAACTCATACAAAGCACCACATTGGGAATAAACCAAATCTAAGTATTGAGCCCGAGCAATGGCCTCTTCCTCGATGACTACACCACCCATGGCGATATCACGAGCGATCAAGGGTAACAGTTATTTAGTGAACCATTCCGCCAATAATTGGTCAGGAATGACTGCTTTGATCAACCTTCATTGTCATCTCCACTCATGAATATGATCGGAGATATGCACAGAGTTTGTCTGACGAAGGGAGGTCAAGAGTTCGGTACCCATCTCATATCGAATGGGTAGTTGAAATTGCGTGAGAAAGGACATGGAAAGGGATTTAAAATCTTGGAAAGAACCACATGGAAGTTCGATATACCACTTGGCTATTGAACTCGTAAGTGTTTGCTGAAAAAGACGTAAACGGATAGAGTTGTCCATTAAGGAGTTCAATGAAAACCATAAATGGAAAGTCATCACATGGTTATTTGGGTCTTCTCTAGGTTTACCGTCAAATTTTGGAATATCAGAATGTAGTTTAGCCGGAATCACTAGCCAGAAAGGAGAATGATGTATAAGATCATTGGTCAACCGAGACAAGTCTAGGAGATCCAAAGTAGCAAGGAATGGTAGTTGTCAGTTAACTTGAGGGTGATACTAGTGTGTCATAGGGACACCATTAGGACCGTAAACTGGGTTAGGTGGATAATTGTAACCAGTAGGTCCTCCTGCATACAGTTGTTTCTGACCAGAGTAAACAGGATTCGAAGAGGGTTGAGAAACATGTGCGAGCGGAGCATAACCTGATGGATTTTGAGGATTATAATTCGGTTGATGGGTTTTTCCATAAGGTGGATAAACATTTTTTCCATAAGGAGGATAAGGTTTTTGTTTTCCTTGATAATGTTTCCCCCCATGGAATAGTGGATTTCCCAGAAAAGGAGTGTGCCAAGGATTGGGTGTTGTAGATGCATTCTGTCCAGAAATTTGATGATGGGATCCAGTTTGAGGCTGGCCCCCAGCATGAGGTTGCCCTCCAAATGTAGGTTTCCCCCCAAATAGAGGTTTCCCCCCAAACAGAGGTTTCCCTCCAAATTAATTTTTCCCTCCGAAAGGAGGTTGACCCCCAAACGGAGGTTGCCCTCCGAAAGGAGGTTTCCCCCCAACATGAGGTTGAGTCCATGGAATTTGGAAAACAAACATAAACAATTGATTGGTGTTGCTTAATGGATTAGAGCCACCAATACTGGTCCCTCCAGGTTGTTGTGTAGGTATAGAACTTCCAGGTATAACTTGGGTAGTGTTGACAATGAAAGTATTAAGTTCTTGGGTAAGTGACGAGGAAGGTCGAGATGATAGTGGTGTACAAATGGGAGCTTGGCTAACCACCACATTACTGGTGGGAATAGTTGCAACGTGAGGGAACATCATAGAATGGGCCATCTGGAGAGAAATAGTGGATCTTGGACCAACAGACTGGATATTCAGACCAACAGACGGTGCGATGGAACTAACAGTTGTACCAGTAAAATGATCTAAAGGTACGGTATAGGTAATAGATGTTTCAAGTATTTGGGATACGACAGGTATATTGGCACCTGTCCCTAATCCGTAAAGGTCTCGCACCATGCGAGGTGGGATTCGAACTATATCAGAAGTCCAAAGGGGGTTTCCGACCAGAGGATTCAAACAAGACCCGGTCGGAATTTCAGAAGGATCAATGACAACAAGTTCTTTGGCTGAATTCATCTAGAGAAAATTCCTTTCATATCCCACAAGAATACGGAAAGCCTCCATAGGATCCGTAACAATCCAAAAATATTCTAAAGAGGTGGAAACTTCCTCTTGTTAGTTTATATCGTCATGGAACTCACTCTGTTGAGGAGATCCCTCCATAGAATTAGGGAGTAAAGGGGTATAATATTCCATATTTTCTAAGGGAAGTCCCTGTACTCTACGCAAACGACGTGGAGGGTCGATGTTGGCAGAAAAAAATTGACGGAAAAAATCTATGGCCAACTAACAACAAAGAAACAACATACAGTAATCAAATCTAGGAATCAAACGAAGCAAACAAAACTTCTCTCGATGATCATACTAGTTGGTTATGAAATCCAACGTCGCGTGATCAAGTCAAGAAGGGGCTAGGATATGGTGGAACAATTACAATGGGAACCTGCTTAACGAAATTTCACCTTGGTGCAAGCTTCCATGCAATAATTGTGGATTTACCCTCCAAGGAGCCCGAGTGATTTTGACCAATGTCTATTCCAGGTACAGTGAGACTTCCCTTCACTATCACCTCGTGTAAGTACCTAAAGATTATGGAAAATAAGGACACCAACTTGCAGTCAGCCCCTCTGCGGGTACATTTGACAGTCCGGTCTGAACGTATGAGTAGGATAACAAGTCCAAAATCCTTCGAGAGAACCGAGGACAAGTAGACTGATAGAACTCCAAAGGACCCCGAACGGATTCGGAGTTCACGAAGCACCGAGAACAAATGAAACTAGCTGATCCTTAAGAAGAACCCTCAATATACGATCCAACCACTACAAAGAGTTGAACCATGGAGGGATAGTCTCTGTAGTTCTCCCGAATGCTACCTCGTGCGTAACCCCTATGTGAGAGGGGGATCCCAGAACGCCTATACGACAATTGGATTTTTCTCTCCCTACCGCAATATGCTAATGTTTGTTTTGAATACTTTGGAGAGTTGTACTCATTGCCTAATCCAAAGTTCTAATCCTAGTCTAATGTTGGTGGAAGATCCTAAAAACAAAATGTTCTAGATAAATTTTAATTAGCGTTAATTTTGCAGTTGTTCTTTACTCAAAGGGTGTATGACAATGAAATTGATGGTATTATGACTCAAATCCCAAAAAGATGCATAAGAAATGATAAGAAGTATTTTCTTTCAATGAATGCCTATTTAAGGGAAAGAGAGAGATGTTCTTTTCACTGTCAAGCAGTAAGATGCAGAATCCTCAATCAATTTGTTTCTCAATCAAATCTAGTATAATGCTAAAATCTCATAGAATTCCTTTCTAATATCCAAAAACAATCATAAAAAGTATCATTTTTCTTTATGTGTGAATGATAATCAATCCGATATAAAAATCTGTATGTCATCCAGATTGCAAAGTCAACAAGGTTCAGACAATCAGAAGCGAGTTACACACAAACAAAAAACACACTCTCGTGGTGATAAAACAAGAAAGACAAAGATGACAAAGATTCGCAAAAAGAAAACCAAAAGCTCAAAAAGATTGAAAAAGGTTCAGACAAGATGACCTCAAAGATCAAATGGTATGGTGCACAGATCTTTGAAATTCCTCACAACGGTTTCCACTCAGCCAGATAAATGAAAAGAAAACAATAAGACGACTCTAAATCAACAAAGACGAAGAGTGACTTCAAGGCAAGGAAAGAAAATGTCAAAATTCCAAACAAGAAGAGATCAATTCTTAGAAAACAGAGTACTGAAGGCCAAGATAAAGATAAACTAAGATGATAAGACCCTGAGCAAGTGCAAAAAGAAAAAATTGAACCTTAGAGGAAGAAACATAAAGTATTTTGCACAAAAAAGGGGCAACGCTCTGGTGTAAGGGGAACCAGAGTGTTCCAACGCTCTGTGTAAACCTAGTAGGAAGCGTCAATTCTCTGGTAACAAGGGTAGGGGGGCACTGGCCTCTAAAAATTCAGGAAAAATGCCCAGAAAGTCAAAGAATCAAGAAAACTCGTTCAATCAATTTGAAGGTGATGAAATCAAGAGCCAATCAATCAGATCTAAGAATCAAAGAGACAGTATGGAGGAAGGTCAAATAATGAGCAAAAGACAAGACAAGATCTAGGAAAGGAAACATAAATCAAGGTCCCTCCCTAGTGGAGTCACCAATTTCTGTTACAGGTGAATCCTCCTATGGACAAGCGGATTCCCTCTTGGTATCTAGACCCTAAAACCAAGATAGAAAGGGTGCTATCATTGGTCACTGACATCCTTTTAGATCTAATTAAGCTAATGAATGAAGAGGAAGAAGAAAAGTGTACCTTTTTAAATGGCATTTGTCCTCACAAAGTCCAAGTTGAGCTTTAATCCCAAGCTCCTCGATAGGTCCTATAGAATAAACAAAGATACACAAATCTTCCTATTCTACTGAGATTAGCTCAAATATAGATCTATCTACTGAAGACAAGTTCATGTGGAATGAACATAAACTTGAAAGAAATAGGCCAAGCATGTATGTATATTAATGAGAACAAATGAAGAGTACTTAAAATCCTTTGATGAAGGTGCATCAACTTCTTCCATCTCTCCTTATCCAACCCCTTTGCTCAAGTAATCTACACTGATTATGCTTTAATGACATCTCACTTATGGGATCATAAGTTTGGTGTAATTCTCAATCTCGATATATCCTTTCACCATGAAGAGGCCTCCTTATATAGGCTTGGAGAGACCTAACCACTTGAGAGATATTTGGGATAAGTTGAGGATTCCTCTCCTTCATTTGTGGATCTCCCCTAATATCATGCCTTGACCTCAGATTCGAATCCAACGACCTTCAGATATTGAGGGGATTCTTCCTTGATTTCCTCCAACAAACCAAATTTCGCCCAAAAAAGGCCAACGCTCCCTCAAAAGGGACACAGAGCGTTGGAACGCTCCCCTAGAATAGGGTATAGAGTGTCAATGCTCCCTAACAGTATGTAGGGGAGCGCTCCCTTTCAAATTTGACTTTTGAGTGGCTTTTTGAGTGGCAAAAGGCTTGTACTCCTTGTCAATTAATTTCCCTTCTTCAAGACTAGTCTTTTGAGTATCTTAAGTGTCTTTACGATGTCGTTTAAAGAGATGACATAGACAAGATAACAGTGTGATGTTTGTGACACTTATGACCAATATGTGACACTTGCGATATTTATAATGAAGACACTAGCCATCGTTGCAATGAGTGATTTTATGTGTAACACTCATTCATGCATGTAATTTAATTAGATTCATTCATTCATGCATACATCATTCTAACATATACTCAAAGATAGTAAGAGAGATACAACCATTCAATCACCTAACATGTATTTTACCATGGTTCACCCCCTCCTGGGCTACATCCACAAAGATCTGGCTCTTAAGCTTTTTTATTATGGTTTTGTCATATATGGTGTCGCGCGCACTACAACTCTGTTCATACATTAGCAAAACAGACTCCTCGATCTTTACGAGGATGACTAGATTTCACCAAGCTCCTCAACCTGCGATCTAACTGTCAAGGTCTAGTTGCTTGCTCTCCCTCAGATCAACAACTTACAAAAAGGTATTGGATTATAGTTGGGTTACAGACCAGTTACTCCTTCTTATGTGAGTAACACTCCTTAGTACGAACCTTTTCACCCCCTTCTACCCTCCTAGCTATCTATATATATACATTTTTGGATCATCAGCCATTACAATGTATTATAAAAACCCAAACCCTAGCATCGTTAGGTCTTCCATGCATGTGTGCGTGCTTATTTTCCTTCCAGCTGCCGCTTTCCTCTTGCATGCCTTTCTTCCCAAAATATCCTTTCTTTCTTATTCGGCCTGCTTCCAACAATAGGGAATCTAACCAGGATGGTAATGAATATGTAGTAGATGCCAGTAGATGTTGGTCATCCATTGAATGAGAGGTGGACTAAATGGCATCATAGTGGGCCTCTGCAAGACTAAGTGGCATAGTGTCACCTAGTGTATCGAACTCTAAGGGACTAGGTACGATCCATGGATCAGATGATTCAAAGGATTGGTGTACCGTAGTTGAAATCATATTAATCATTGCGATGTGTTGTGTGGTTGAAGGAAGAGGTGTAGGGAAGGTACTCATGAGCGAAAAATATTTCAAGATACCTACCCCCACACTTTCATAACTAATTTTTGAGTCTCCCAAAAAAGGAATATTGTTGGTCCTTTGTGATCCGAATAGATCTTTTAATGACAATGGTTGAGTTTTAAAACATGTGTTCATTAACCATTTAGGAATTTAATGAAAGAGGAAGAATTAATCATGAAACATGGCAGCCATAAATAAATATATAGATCTATAAATAAGCATGAAGAAACAACAAACCATAAAAAACAAAGTTGATAATGGAGTTCGACAATCTTGCCTACGTCTCTGGGCCTTTGTCTTAGTGGGTGAGGATTTCTTATTTATGTTAAAAGCTTCAAAAGTACATCATAACAGTGCCAAATGGATTAAAAAATAATTTGGTTGTGTTCTACCAGATCTCAAGAACCCAACAAAACTGACGACACTGAAAACAGATGAACGAAGCTCCCAGAAATGGCCCACAAAGTTTCTCTCCTCAATGGCTTCCCTGCATAAAAATGGATTTTTCTCAACAATTATTCAACATTCTCTTGTTATGAACCTCCTCTAAGGTTGCCAAGAACCTCTGGTTTATATAGGCTTGAAGTGGTCAACAAAATCCCAACTTCCCCCCAAGATCTGGCCTCAAAAAGGGGCCAATATCCTCCAAAAATGACCAAAATCCCCTCAAACAGGCTTAAAATCAATTAAAAATCATATAATAATGTTTAAAAACCCATAATTGGAAAAATGTAGGGAATAGCCCCCTTCCTCCATGCTCCTGGGCATATGGGGTGCTGCCATATGGCCCTGGACTAAGACCTGGCGCGCTAGCCCCCCCTCCGGAATAGGCCCTGGTCCTGTGGCTACGACCCATGTGCCCAAGTGTTATACCTCCACGTGCCAAACTATTAGATTAACCTTGGCCCCTGGTCAAACGCCTTGGTCGTCAGGCTATCTCAGCCGACCGGACACTTATCCACCATATTCACACTGACAATTAAACCCTATGGGCATTGTTATCACACAATTTGTAGTTAGCGTAAAGGATGGATGGAAGAAAGGAAAACTAGAGAAACTAGGACTATCCTACCATTGTCACCTCAATAGGATAACTCTTTCTGTTTAGGTTGGTAGGCCCAGGGGAGAAGTCCCCGGTGACCTGGGGTTTTGAGAAGGCAAAGGATTATGGATAAGTAGAAGTTCCCCCCCTCACAAGTCACCACCGATCAAAATTCCGACTAATCAACCAATAAAGATAAAGATAACTGGAAGTACAAATGATAACCCAAAGTGTACCTACCCGAGACAAAGTAACAAGAAAAACTGTATATGCGCAAGATCACTTTCTTGGTTAGTACTTCATGTAATGAAGGACTTTCTGATATAAAATAATTGATAGAAAATATTGATGAAGCAAATCAATGATGTACAATAGCAATGATTACAATATATTACTTCACAATAAATGCTAAAGAAGCTTCACAATGAGCAATAATGATTTATCATCAATGTCAAATACCAACATTCATTAGAAGCAACAACTAGCCAATCTTTCAATTTGCTCAAATAAAGGATTTAAATGTTGCAAAGTATAAGTATAACTCAAATGGATAAAAGCAACATTAGGTTTAGTAAGTTAATCTAGGCTAGGGTTATAAGATGTTAATGATTTTTCAAGAGTATTTGGAAGTTGTGATCAAAATCACTCAAGTACAAGGTCTTAGATCAGTGTGCTATTAGGGCAAATGGAGTCAAACTAACAGCGAATGTTGAAGGGATGAAATGATAGTGATAGGGTCAAAGACAAGAGGGATATGATGGTTGAAGTGTTGCTAAGGCAAGGCTTCAACCTATCAACCCTAGGGGAAGACGACTCACTAAGGTGTAGTAAACCTAGGCCTTAGTGTGTCTTCCTC
>SNQJ01S0111626.1:14928-28943 GCA_010110895.2 Picea sitchensis | reverse complement strand
TGTATGTATATTGAGATATTTTTGTTTGGTGTTGTCCAGCGTAAATCTAGTTCTACAAATCTCGTTTTGGATTAACGACATGCTAGCCTTATGAAATATGTGTTCATTTCTATTGTTACATAGCCTATGTTCAATTTTATCAAAAACTAGATACAAAGATTGATTGAACATGTGAAACTGGGGATATAGTTTCAACTACTCAATTCCCTTGTAAGAAACCAATATCACACACACGGACAACAAGAAAGGCCACAACGAATGTGTGTGGTCAGTATGGATGACAACAACATATTAGAACATGGATGGATTGTTATTTATGAAATTAGGATAACATAAACAAACTCAACAACCTTATTGTTACAACTATTGACATCGTGGACACCATTAAATGAATGGTCTAATATATTTTTATGTTGGGCTGAAGGAGGACCTTATAAATTATAAAACAAGTTTAAAACCACTTTTGAATAGGAATTTGGGAGTACTCTAACATTTCAAGCAATAACAAGTCACATGAAAATGACCTATGAAGAGTTTGTAATTCTAATTCCAATATATATATATGTACTTTTCTCAAACACCTCTACATTTTATTTTTTATTTTTGTTGAAAATTTAGTTTATATTTCAGTATAAATTGATATATGTACATTAAGATCAACAAATCCAGGAGCCAAAGAAGTATGGGTTCTAGTGCATACATTGAAGAAATTATGGCCCCTATACTATTAACATTTGGAAATATATATACATAAACCTAAAGACAATGTATATATAATTCTCCATTCCCAAAGTTGTATGAGAGAAAATGAACCTTGTAAATGGTTTTACTGGCTAGTTTGCTAAACGTATTTTGCACAAGTTTTCCATTGATATTTCAGGATTGGTTTTAGAAAACAGATGCCTACTACATAATTAGTTATTAATATAAGAAATAACCCTAATTTTATTAGGCAATCAGAGCAATATATATAAGCCTAATCAAACTCCTATGAAGACTATGGAAATTCCCATAAATAACTAGAAAATACATTACCAACAAATTTTTGTAGATCAACCCTCTGAATTATTCATATATTATCTTCTAAATCTACTTGGAAATGACTCTTTCCTATATGTTAACCTTAGATATAAGAGAGTGAGCCTCCAATCTATACTATTATACCAGATCTGAATGCAAAAAAAAATAGACTTGCATCCAACATCCAAAATAATTGGTATCCCTCCCAGAAAAGGACAAGAACCAATGGATCAACCTCCTAACCACCACTAAGAGTAGTTCTACCAACAAACAAAAATGAAGATTGACATATCAGTACATATCACACTATTGGATATACTTGTTATTCCAAATAAAATATACATGGAGGCACCAGATCTAGATCTAGATCTTCCTGGATTATAGCATGGATTCTCCCACATAGACCTTCAATTTTATTGTAGATTTATATTTTTAAACCTACAATTGTCATATCTACAATTATTTTCCATTACTGTCATATCTATAACCAATTTATTATTAGATATACAACCAACATGTCCTATTTAGGTAGGTGGTCCATAGGTCTTAAACGTTGAAACCTACGCTATGATACCATGTGTAATGTTCTAAAATTATAACAAAGATAAATCCATAAATTACCCAATTAAATAAAATTCATTTGTAATTTAGGAAACCCTAATGAAATTTAATCAACTCACAGAAGAGGTGAAGAACTTACCTATGTTGAAGAACCCAACTTACTTGCAAGCCAACGACTACATAAACATAGATATACCTTGATCCTTGACCTAAAAAACTACAACACAAAGTGGGGGACAACTCTCCATTCAACCGTAGAAATTGCTACTATAATCTTTAGTAGAAGGTCACCCTCGAGCCCTCAATCAACTACCCATCCAACAATTCTTTAGCCTTGTTATCATTCAAGGAGAGATGTCATTTTCTCATCATTTTCCTTCTTTATACAGAGTCCACCCATGGTAAAGAACCCAATCCCTAGGGTCCATTATTTAATTATTTATTATATTTTAGGGTTTCTCCATTAATTACATTTACTTATTTTACCATTTTCTTTAATTACTCAAATATCCATAATAAATACTTATTATGACCCCATTTAGGATAATTATTATATACTTTTTATTATTATTATTTATTCCAATAAGTATTTATTATCATCGTTTTATGAGAATTATTATATTCATGATATTATTATTATTAATTATATTTAATAATAATAATTTGGGGCATGACATAAAGGAAGTTAAGTGTCTAGGAAGAGGGGGTAATTCAATGGGGCTTAATCAAAGGAATATTATAATATTATTCTTAAAGTCAAAATTCATGTGGCGTGAATTTATCCTAAGTTCCTAAGGGTTGAGAATGAATCACCAAGTCGAGTCAAAGGTATTTCATAAGGTGACAAGTGTCAAGTTAAGAGCATGCAAATATATTGTTGGGAATTAGTGTCATTCCATCATTCAATTCATCATTCCATCCTTTGTACCTTTATTGAGAGAACTATGAAGATGAATGTCACCGAGTAAATCCTTGGTGGTTTGGGTTGAAGAAATAGGTTGTTAGGCCTGTGGAGCATTCTCTCTTGGTGAGGGTATTGTTGGGAATAGGTTTTKTGTGATGGGTTGGTGGTTGTTGAACACCTTGAGAAAACTTGTGTTCCAGGTGCCATAGAGCTCTAAGACTTCCTGGATGGACTATTGTTGAATCCCTGGAAGGGAAATGGGACAATCGAAGAATTGTTGAGTAGAGAACAGGTACACTTCCTAGGGTGGGACGGGTTGTGGGGAATGAGAGGTTGTGAGTTGGGAACTGTTGTTGGAGTTGGCACCTGGTATTTTATTTTGTTGAGATGTTTGTTAGACCTTAGTTTGGCTTAGGTAGCCTTTGCCCTGGTGAAGTTATAGCCTCAGCGTGGGGGTGACCTATTGTTGAGAGTTTAAAAATAGCAGAGTCTATGGCTAGGAGGAATATTTGAGATCTACATCCAGTTGATGATTTAATTAAAATATAAGTGTATTTTATGTGTTTATAATAATTAATGTGTGCTTAATTATATCATGTTGTAATTGTATATATTTATGCATGGAKTATATGTACTATAATTTCATAATTGTGTTTATATGCAAGGAATTTAGTTATTAATGGTATCAGAGGAAAAAAAATTCATGTGTGGTGTGGATCAACCTAGATGGTTGGGGACACTACATTATGGTATGAGATCCAGATTCAACATTGAGCCTACATGGGCCATTTGTTAGTATGAAGAAGTTGAAATTGTAGTAAAAAAGTTCATAGAATGTCTACAAAGTGTTTGAGAGTATTTCCTTAGTAGTAGTTTGGGAACTATCTTGAGTAATATGAGGGAATTGAGCATAGGGGTTAAAATCCCCAAATTTAACCTCTACTTGAGCATTTTTAGGCCTGGAATTGGCCGAATTTATGAATTGTTGGGTGGCCATGGAGAAATTGGGTAAAAATCTCCAATTTCTGAGTGAATTCGGGAGGAATTCATGCCTAGAAATGTCAAAGGGTCGAGATTGATGGGAATTGGTTGAGCACAGGAATCTAAATTACATATTTATATGGTAACCTGTATGAAAATTTGAAAATCATGCAATTCTGGAAAATTTTGAAATTTGGGAAATTTTGGGTATTTTTTCGTACATGACATCTGTAGTGACATGGAGGAAATGTGGCAGTGATGTGGACTGCCATGGTGGTAGTTCCATGATGGTGTCTCAGTGGTATGCCACCATGGTGGGGATACAGACCGCGTTATTGACTGAAACCATTGGTGGTATCGCATGCCAGAGGAGTGGTTTTGGAAACATATCTTGACAATATGAAACCAATTAAAAGATGCCACATATAATTGAGAAATAAGTGGTATCACATTGTGAGGTGACCTTAACCTCTTGACAACTTTACCATGTCAAATGAACCATAGTCGTCGATATTTCAATCATCTTTGTCGTTATATATAGGAGCTAGCAAGTCCATTGTGGCAGGGTGGTAGGCCATGATGGAAAGGTCAGAAATGCATGGTGGCGGTCCACGGATGACATGGGTGCCACATAGGTGAGGTGGTATTGAGATATACCATAAGCATTATTGCATGGAAGCAAGGTAGTTTTCCATAAGGCTTATAGCGAGGCAATTCCAATGAGAGGATGCTACGTAGCATAGGAGAAACCAATATTTCATCACAGGTGGATATTAACCCTTGCACAAGTTAATAATGTGAAATCGTCTAGAGCCATTGATCATGCCCTAATCCCAATCATTAGATTTGGGGTGGGGACAAGTTCACACATTGAAGGAAAGAGGGGCATGGGATGGGACCCTCCCATCCATACAGCCTATCTAGAGGCGCCAAGTGGATGTTTTGTAGGGAATATGGGACCTTCTAGTGGAATGTCCATTGTAGTGGTTCCATATGTCAATTAGTATCGGTGGGTCCACAGTAAGTTTAATTAAAATTGATTTGTTATGTATAAAGTGAGATAAATGTAAATATTATGAAAGAGGAAGGTGGGGGGCTAACAAGGCAAGGCCACGGTGGCCAAAGAAATGACATGGTGTCACCTCAGGGTGTCAGGTGCACCCAGAATGCCACAACAACTTCCATGTCGACAGAAATTAGTGAAATTTGTTAGAATTTAATAGTGTTTTGTAGGTAATAATCTTGCACAACACCCCCTGGATGGGGTGTCACCGAGCACATCACTCCCTCTGACAGGCGGAAGGACACCTGGCATCAATCCACTCAGCGTCTTGCAACTGCACACCACACTCTCGACCTCCAATGCCATAATTTAACACCATGCATTCAATTTTTAGAGCTGCATACCCCCATTATCACCCTCACACATCTCCAGTTATGGTGATGGTGCTCTAGGATGAAGAAGAAGTTAATGCGATGGGTTGGCCTCCCAACCAGTCCCATTGCAAGATCTGGCTCCATGGGTTTTATTCTACGCCTGTGGTTTCTTCTGCTCATTCTCACACCTAGGCCCTTGCTCCTCGTAGCCTCAACTCTAGTTTTCTCCATCTTTGGTTCATGTTCATCCCTCCTCTGCTATTTTTCTTCCTGATGCCAAGGAAAAGAGGAAAATCTAAGCGAGGGGTGGAATGGTATAACTCACGGGGGAGAGGCTCGCGAGGGAGAGGCTCATGAGGGAGAGGATGGAAAGCTACTCAGAACTTTCCTCAGACTCTAGACCGTGCCTCCACTCTAGATCTCCCTCCCTTTTCCTCCCCATGGGCATGCTGAGTGGAATGGTTTGACAGCATGGGAGATTCCCTTGGCTTTGCACCTAAGCTTAGCCCAAAATTGTCACCCATACACCATCCTCCCTCCCGCCTACCCTCTCCATCCGTTCTCCCTAGCCCGAACACCCCACTTACTTCTTCTTCCTCCCCTCTCCCTTCTTCTACCTCCCAACACTCTTCTTCTGATGCTCCACCACCTCTTTCACCCCCTCCCTCTTGTGCTCGGTGCGATGGGTTTATAAAGCTGCATAATTCTATGGACAACCCAGAAATCAGTCTTCGAATTCAAGCGCGACATGGCAGAGCTACTGAACATATATGATTGTCGGGAGCATCACGAGGAGCACTTGGATATTGTCCTATGCGCTCTATTGCACACCACTTCGAACATAGGGACTCCAGCCAAGAAAATTGTGAATGATCCTCTAAAGGAATGGAAGCCAGTCCCAAGCTCCAGATGAAATCGATGTTCACAGGTTTTCTTGCATTTTTTATGTCTTTAGATGGTTTATTTCTCTGGGTTCTGGCCCTACGAGGCACCTTAGTTTCTAGGCTTAACACACAAATTTGTCACAAGACATTTTTCTCTCCTTTTACTACAATTGTGAACCATTTGGACATCTGTGAATTGTATGGACATGTGGCAGCATTGGTTTCTCATATGGGCGATGCTACCACTGTCCCATTGTTTACCCTGACAGCTGTAATGTTTTGACTCTAGAAGGTTTTAATATATATCTCTAACTTACAAAAAACAAAACTTGCACAACATTTTTTAGGCTCTAAACAATGTTTTTAGGAGAACTAATTTTTGAAAATGTTAGTTTCATAGGCACCATATAAATTATCTACAACTTAAATAAAATATATTGAGGAGATATTTCCGATGAGATATTTTGTTCACAAAATAGAGCTCGTATGAGAAAGTTACAGTGGAAACAATGTAAGGTAAAATTTCAGTACTAGTTGATTTCCAGAGGGCATAAGTCCCTACTCAGAAGTCACTTTGAGGCATAGAAGTAGTCTATGGAAATATCATGAACCATAGAATAAATCTATGAAGCCATATTTTGAATCTAGGTACCTAAAAGTGTACAGGATGAGACATAATATTCTTGTAGCATTCAGTGTTAAAAGGGGAAAACAATCAAAACTTCAACAAGTTGTAATTAGTAGCCTAGATGTTGTATGAAGGTGAAACTTGGTCAGATTGCTCAAAATCACATGAGGAAACCCAATTAAGATTCTGTCAAAATTCCAAAAGACTGGGTGTTTGGAATTGTGTTCACCATATGAAAGGTGTACCAAGAGGGAAAATGGGTAATATTCAGATGCCTATAACTTGTGTCTTAGAACTCAGAATTGGAAAAGAAAATAGTCATTGGAAAGGTATTGGATGGAAGAATCCATACATGCAATAAAACATTTGAATTGAGTAGTGAAATCCACAAGAAATCAGAAAAAATAATTCCGATGCACTTAAAGGTCATAGTTGTGCATAATTTTATAGATTTGTTGAATTGTTTTGTATAACAAATCTTATTGCATGCACATTTTGCATACTTAAGGGTATTGATAGATGTGATAGACTCAGATCACTAAACCAAAAAAAAATCTCTCTTGGTATTGCACTGATATTGATTTTAAATGTACCCATTCCCTTAGTACTTCCAAAATTCACTTCATAGACTTATTTTGAATTCTTATACCGATTAATTAATAAAGAAGAATGAAATAAGCACATGAAATCATCAAGAAAAATGCATATGCACAAAATAATTCTTAACATTCCATGCACAACAATAACTAACCAGCAAGCATAGAATAAACATGTCAAAAAGATAATATTTAATACACAATAGAAATAAATATATAAGCATAGAAACTCATGCCAGAGAACTTTTGTTTAAAATGTAATTACACTAATTGGTTGTAGACGTTGGATGTTCCACCCAACCTTAGGCTCTGTTGCACATAAAATATTTGCAACAAGACACCCACRAGCCAAGTATATGAATCCATAAGGAYGGGTCTCAAAACGACACTCAGTTTCTCGAACCAGTCAGCAATCAAGCTCTCATGGGTTTCTGAACCACACAACAAAACATAGTTTACCAACTCTCTTCCCCTTCAACCTGCACCACCCAAAATAAATGAACCCGCTTCACAACCATGGATTCCCTCAGGTTGTCCACCTCTTTCCAAGGCTTCGATTCTACATGTCAAGAAATATTAGTGCTAGAACTCTCAAGATTCATAGCTATGAATGAGGTTTATGATCAACATGTCAATGCATCTCAGGCATATAGGAATAAATTCATTGTTTGTATACACCAATAATTCCTACAACCATCCAATCATGGCTTACTACCTTCAGTAATTCATTTTATGTTCCTCATGCCAAACCAAGAATGAGAAAGAAGAGTGAATGAGAGAGGAACAACTCTAAAAATGATTTGAGTAATAATGAACAGCCAACCCCAAGACAATCAAGAACAAGGTTTTAGTAATCAATGCATAATGTGGGCTTCCCCCAAGAATCTCACGTAACCCCCTCTTTCTCTCTAAAATTCAAAGGTGGGTAAATAAAAATAATTAAAAATATACAGGCTTATCCCTTAGCTCCCCCCCTCTTTCATGGAATCATAGCCCCCCATAACTCTTGTCCTTGTCTATCTCATAGCCAATGATGTATTTTATTATTAACAATGTTCAAAGTATTACATTTCCTAGACACTCTTGCCCCTTTCAATTTTATAGGAACTTTGTCCTTTCATCAAATAAATAAAATACATTATTAATATGGGGACTCAAAACCGCGGTATTACATTCCCCTCCCCCTTATTTTGGCACTATCCTTAGTGCATATACAAAAGAGAGAAAACAAAATTTCAAAATTCTTCAAAAAGTCACAGGTACTTTGTCTGCATGGCATCTTCATGCTTCCAAGTAGCATCTTCAAGACCATGGCAAGTCCAATGAACCCTTACCAATAATATGGATAGATTCCATAACACTTTGACTTTCCTATCCAATATGTACACTGGCTCGACCTGAAAGTCTCCTTCTTTCTCCACCTGAATCAAATTCCAATTAATAACATAGTTAGGATCACGTACATACTTTTTCATCAAATAGACATGAAATATAATATGCACATCCATGGAAGTAGACAATGTAAGCATGTATCCAACTGACCCTATTCTGTCCAATATCTCAAATGGACCAAATAATTTGGCTACTAGATTTGAACAACTGCCCAACTTCAATGAGTTTTTCTTGGGATTCACTTTCAAAAGAACATGCTCTCCCACGTTAAATTCTCTAGTTGTCTTGTTCTTATATGCATAACTATTTTGTCTATCTTGTGTTGCTTTCAAATTATGTTTAATTTTAACCATATGGTCTTCCATATCCTTGAGCAAATATGGCCCAAGAATGACTCTATTTGTTGGGTTGTCCCAACTCACTGGAGTATTGCATTTTCTACCATACAAAGCTTCAAATGGGCTCATCTTCAATGAAACTTGATACCCTTTATTATAAACAAACTCAACCAAATGCAAGTAATCTTCCCACTTAGAGGGATTATCCATCACATACATTCTCAACATGTCTTCAATTACTTGGTTGACCCTCTTTGTCTACTCATCTAACCATGGATGGTATGTTGTGCTAAAGTTCATATTTGTACCAAATCCTTTAAATAATCCCCTCCATAAATTTGAAGTAAACTTTGTATTTTTGTCTGAAACAATTGCCTTAGGTATTCCATGCAACCTAGAAATTTCCCTCTTGTGAATTTTTCCAATATTAGTTGTTGTATGAGTCATTTTTACAGGAACAAAATGAGCATTGTTTGTCAATTTATCTACCACTACCATTATTGAATCATGTTTCCTTGTTGTCATAGAAAACTTAGTAATAACATCAACGGTTATTGTTGTAACATTTTATAAACTTTTAATATAAAAGTAAATTTTTTATTAATAATTAGTTTAAATAGCTAATTAGTTAATTTAATTATAGTTTGTATCTTTAAATTTTTATTTTTATTTTTATTTTCATTTAGGATTTTATCTATTAGTTTTATGTTAAATGTTTTATTGTTAACATAATTTAGTTATTTTGGTGTAGAGTTTAAATTTATATGTTAAATTTTATGATAGAATTAAAATATTTCAATTCATGACATCATTTTATATATATATATATATATATATATAATAATGCATATAATATAGTTGTAAGCTTTAATATATGTTTATGTATTGCCCACAGGGGTGTGGACCAATTGGCAAGTGTCGTGTAAATCGAAGGAAATATGTAAAAAGAGGTCTCAAGGTCGATTCTCACCCCGATTTATCCGGAGGTGTTAGCACTAGGAATCACCTTCAGATTGCATGGAAAGCAAGCCCAGTACCCATCATGTTATATGTGAATGTAAGAGTGTTTAAAGGGTCAAATGGGAAAAGACTCAAAATGATAATGTTCCAACTCAGAAAACAGGGCTAGCATGCACCAACAATCAAGGTCTTGGCTAACTTCAATCAGTAATTTGGGAGTAAGTATGAATAGAGGGAAGAATTGAGTAAGAGGAATGTATGGGATATTGTAAACATCAAGTCTACAAAAGCCTAAGGAAGAAAGTTTCTTAACACAAAATCTTCTTGAACTCAGAAACTAAGGAAGCTAAATAAACATCATGATAATATAATGATCAAACATCCACCATAACATCACCACAATCATTCATGTGAATCATTCAAAGCATGAACATTTAGCATTAGAAGCAAATAAGTTGAAAGAGAAGTTGATTTCTATTAGCCAAAATGTCTTAAGTCCAGTACATAGCTAGATCACAGTCACTTCATCAAAATATTATAGTCCAAGGGAGCCTTGCTCAACCATCTGAACCCACTAAATAATTTGATCTATCTATTTATAAAAAAGGGAGGCATCAGCTGGCCTCCTTCCCTTGAAAATCTCTAAACATTTATTTGATCTAACAACTTAGTTAACAACCTATGCTATAAAATAGGAAAATGTTGGTGACTAATCCAACCAATCTTCAAGATGACTTGATTCCTTGTTGCACAGCTCCTTGTTTTCCATGTGTCTTTCAAAAGCATGTGGTTGTCCTCATGATGCCAGATGTTGTTTCTACAATCTTCTCCATCATCAACTATCCAAAAATTTGTTAGCTTAGCCCTCCTGAATCCCTGGTGTTTGTTGGTAGATTTTTTAGGTAGCAGCCTAAGTAGCGTATTTCACAACTGGACAAGTAAAAAAGGTAGCGCATTTAGGTAGCGCCACTGTGTTGCGTATGCGTGAAAACCTTTGTTCTCTGCCAAATATTAGGTAGCGCCATTGTGTTGCGTCTGTGTGCAGGTTTATTCTCTACCAAATATTAGGTAGAGCCACTTATGATGTGTCTGTGCGCAGGATTAGGTAGCATTGTCAAAACAACGTAGCGCCTCCAACCTTGAACATGTGCAGGGAAAGTAGTGGGCTTGCATAATTTCAAACCCATTATACTTAGGTGACTTGGCAGTACTGTAGGTAGTGCATTTTACCACTAAGGGAGTTAGCACTTCACAAAATCCCAAATCTCTGATAGTTAAACGCTTAGAAGCCTGTATAGATGGCAGAGGAAATATTTGAAAGACAGTTTACCCTCTCAAAAAGGAAACATCCTAAAAAATGGGGCTCACCTGTAATGGTGATTCCTATTGCAGCTGAGATAAAGGCTTCAATCACCTCAAATTCCAAATCCCCAACCTTGGTTCTCCTACCATCAAAATGTAATGCAAACTATCTTGTTACCTCTGGATGGCCTCTCTGCATATTCTGGAAAAAAGAGAGGCATCCCACTCTTTGAAAAACCTCTCTTTCTATGGGCTCTGTATCAAAAAGATGAATGTCCACAGGTTCTGTCCTAACCACCTTGCCACCTTTGTGTGTCTTCCTCGATTGAGGAGTCTCCATGGATTAGAATGAGAGCTTTTAAAGGCTTATGGGATAGTAATAACCAGGAAGACTTAAAATCAGGCTTCAAATGTACAAGGTTGACCTTTTAAAACAGACTGGTGCTAGTAAGCCAAACATGACTGTGGGAATTACACCCTTAGATTTGTACAGGTATTTGAGAGTGTAGACAGTGAGGGGGTAATCTGTAATTGGCCCTTTGTAACTGAGTAAAAACGCTTAACTCCAAAATGAAAGAAAGCGGGGGAGACACAGAGGGGTTAAGCAATGCCTCTGGGTAGCGCGACGCCTATGCAGAAGATAGAATGTGTATATGCTTGCAACCTTAGTAGCTATGGCGAGTAGATTTAGACGGAGTTGAATACAAGAAAATGAAGTTTAGAGGTTTGAAAAGGGAGGAGACAAGTATGTGATGCGAAGATGACTCCCTTACAACTGTGCAAGCCCAATAAACCAAACTCCGAGCACCATTTTTTTGTGAAAACTAATATGCAGAGGAGGCAACATGGGATACGTGTGGAGTAGACACATGTTTGAAGCTTCAACAAAATCTCAGGCTGAATTTGCGAACATTTCGGCCCTCGAATCTACCTCTTCATCAAATTGGGTCGCACCGTTGTCACCTAGTCAGAACTATGAGTTTGAGCAGTGCAGCATTCATGAATTTTCAAATCATAAACCGTTATCAGGGCTCGTAAATGCGATATATTGGAGGTATCTTTAACCAACTCCTAGCACTGAAAACAAGGAACATGACATCAACCATGGCAATCATAACTCGTGGTGGAAATCATGATGAACAGGTAAGGCGCTATGGAACCTCCTGATGAGTGGGAAATGCTCCATTTAAAAAAAATTATGGATAGGTAAGCAAGGACAGCAAGGCATGCCCACGAGCTCATGAGTGAGGAGAATGGTGTGTCACATCAGTCTAGTCATGGGAGGGGAGGGATCGATCCTAATGACAAATCATGAAGGGGTCCAAAACTTAAGTCATGAACTAAAAAGGGTTTAAGCCCAAAAATCAATTTGAGGATCAAACTAGAGCTATGATTCAAAACTTTAATCATCTAAGGGGTCCTATCAAACATAAACTTTAAAGGGATGAAACTTAAAAAAATTTAAATCTTATAAGGCTTAAAAAAGGATAAAAACAAACTAAAAGACTGATCCAGGGGATCAAATTTTGCTCAAAAATTCAAAGTGTTTGAAATCACTTCAAATCGAATGAGAGTGTAGGCCTTGTCGTTACGAACCCAATGCAACTTGTTTGGGTTCAAACGAATGTTGGGAGCGAGAGATATTGTGTTCTGTTCAAAATGACAAACATGCAAAAAAAGGGATGCTGACTGTACAGTCTGTACGGACGCTGATGTGGCAGGTCGTACGACACGTGGAAGGCAGCTATTGGGACAGTTGGCATGTGACATGGTTTGTTGGTAGCGAATGGGATGGTGACACGTGGCCCAATCAATGGCCACCACGTGTCACCTGTTTATTGGATTAAAATCTTTGCACTTGGCAGGAGTCGACCCCGTGAGCTCTGGGCAGGGTAAAGCCTTGGGAAAGGTCGCCCAACCGGTGCGCCCACACATGTTACTTAACATATATATGCATTGTAATATATTTTAATTTGCAAAATTGTGTATTGGGGCGTGAACCGGGCCGGGGCTAAGCCCCGACCCATGGTTATATATATGTGTATTGCATACAACCGGTGCTACGGGTGGTTAAACCCACCGTAATATATGGTGTAACCATTTGAAATGCACGTGGTTTGATATAACATGTGACCAACATGTATGTGCGCGGGTTTAACCTTACGGTTTTGTAAACGGTTTGAACTTTAGCCATGTTGTGTATTGTGCGCGGTCATGTGGTGACCATGTGCCCACGGGACTTGGTAGTTAAAGGCCAGTGCGTAATCGATCGATAGTTTGTACTGGTTGTACGGTTGCGCCCGATGCCGAGTTTTTACGCTTTAAAATGCGTGTGGGCTAGGTTGAGCCAACAAGGGTGCTTTTTGTAGATGCAGAGACAGCAAGCTTGAAGGGGGGACTTCCAGGAAGCCTATCTTCTTCAATTTTTTGCCAAACGAGGTGCCGAAAAAGCCCAGCTAGGGGTTTTTAGATGTTTTGAAGCCATTGGAGCAGTCTATTTGGTATTTTGAGCATTGCAAAGCACATTTTTTATCACTTTGAGCAAATAATACAAATGATCCATTGGAAGCTGGACCAGGAGATGTAGCCCAAGAGAGGGATGAACTCCTTTATCATTTGTTGTGTTATGTGTTTTCTGTTCTCTGATTTTGTTGTTGTTTATATGCATATTGAATGATTAAATCCTATTAAATTTGTGTTTCAAATTTGATCCATTTGCATTTTAACACATAAAATTAACTTGCAAATATTTTCAAGAATACAAGTCTTCTTCAATTTTAGATCAAGTTGGTATCAGAGCATAGGTTTTTGAAGACTTGATTATTTGCAAGTGTTTTGTTTTCTGATGCTCACAAGGTTGAAACTCAAAAGAGGAGAAGGTCAACTTGTGGAGCCAAGTTCTCATCCTTCAAGGAGGAAGCATATATCATCACCGCAAGTTTCAAGGAGGTATTCACCAAGTATGGCTCATGAAGAGAGTCATGAACATGTTCCTGCAGAAGATGAAGATCTCAGAAAGGTTTTCATGGAAATGAGAGAGATGATGAAGATCTTGATGGAAAGGAATACAAG
>SNQJ01S0111625.1:2451-28772 GCA_010110895.2 Picea sitchensis | reverse complement strand
CTTGACCATTGTTGGGGTGATTGATTGGGTAACTTAGCAAGCTGATATTCATGGGTTTTGGTTAGCCACCAAAGGGGATTTGCAGAGCCATCATCCGCTCCCACCATCTTATCACTTTTACATCTTATACCCCACTCATCCATCCCATTCCCCTAGTATGGCCATTAGGATGACCTTTCAGGGTTACATCTTGTCTTGTGGGAAGAAGGGGCTAAAGGCCCAAGGGGTAAAAGCAGCTGGTAAAAGATAAAAACCATAGGAAATAAAACCTAGAGATGCTTCGCCCAGGGGATCCCCGAGAAGGCAATAAAAAGCTTCTCGATAAGAAACTAAAGGGACCCTAAGAAAAAATAATAATAATAAAAACAAGGCCTAACCAAGAGGATGGGAGGTCTCATCACGAGCCGGCCCATTATGTTCATAGGTATTTAGTAGTATGACATTGCCACTATCTGGTCACCAAGCCAGGGAAATGACCTTTGGTTGCATGGCCAAAGGAAAGGGGGTCTCATCATGAGCCAACCTTCTCATTTCCGCGAAGATACCAGTGGGTAACACTGTCATCTCTGGCCACCAAGCCAAGACAGTGTCCTCTGGTCAGACCTTGAAGTAAAAAAGAAAGAAAAGCAATAAAAGAAAGATGAGGAAATAAAAGGGCTTGGAAAAAATGCATCCATGATGGGTACAACTCACCTCCTACACAGGCACCCACAGACGACACCTGCCCTTGGTCTTATTATGACTGGACATCCCTAGAAAACCATATCACCGCATAAAACATGGCTTGAATGATCTTCTGAGGAAACTTTCCATATCTTCTGGGTATTAGCCCAATAGGTTGTTCTGTTGGTTTCCTTAGCTTTGTATAGTAGATCTAAGGGACCCTAAGAAAAAATAATAATAATAAAAACAAGGCTCTAACTAAGAGGATGGGAGGTCCTATCACGAAATGCCCATTATGTCTATAGGTATTTAGCAGTATGACATTGCTACCATCTCTGTCACTCAAGCTGTGTGGGAAGACCTTTGGTTGCATGGCCAAAGGAAAGGGGTCTCTCATCATGAGCCAACCCTTCATTTCACAAGATACCAAAGGTAACACTGCCATCTCTCGCCACTCAAGCCAAGACAAGGTCCTCCTCGGGTCGACTCCTTGAAGTAAAAAAGAGCAGTGCCAAAAGAAAGATGAGGAAATAAAAGGGGCTTGGAAAAATGCATCCATGATGGGTACAACTCACCTCCCACACAGGCACCCACGTATCTATACACCGGCCTCTTATCTTATTATTCATGACCTGACATCCCTAGAAAACCATATCAACGGGAGATAAAACATGGTTTCAATGATCTTCTGAGGAAACTTTCCATATCTTCAGGGTATTAGCCCAATAGGGTTGTTCTCATATTTTAAATTGTATAGTGGGTCTGCGTAATGTCTTTTGAGCTCTTAGATGCTATGTTAGGGATTTCACATGCATATGTTTGATAACTTAATGATGAAATATGATTTACATTTCAGATATCCTAGGGACTGATGAGCCCATGGAGGCTTAGTATTTCATGTGCAGGACCATACCCAACAAACAAGTACCATTTGGACCGATACATGGGGAGATGATTAGCTTGGACCTCCGTAGGGCTGGAAGGTCACCCATGCTGGTTAGGATGGTGAGGCAGGACAATGTCAATGATGCATGGCTGAAGACAAGGATGCCCCCACTGTGACTGTGGTAGAGATTTGACCTAGGGGGATCAGCCCCTTGCAGATGGGACGATTGTTTTTTTTGATGGACAGGACGTCACTATGGCTAGTTGGACGTTTTCTGAGCAGATGGCGGTGTGTTGGGATTCTTTGGCACATGTAGCAGGTTGTGGTGGGATCCCCTGTAGGGCCACCATGCCTTTCCTCGGATGTTAGACATTCCTGAAGGGCCAATCGCCTCCCTCATGAGGGCCTCACCAAGGCTCTCCTTTAGCTCATTTTGACATTTTTAGTATTTAATGTGACAAATAATGAAGTATTGTTAAGTCAGCCTTGTTTTACTGCTTTAAAACAATCTATTTGTTAATTAAAGGTCATTTTGATGATATATACTGAGGACGTTGAGCCTCATTTTATCATAACACAATTTTCTCTGCGGAGATACTCTCTAGTCTTTTCTGCTATTTCTTTTAAATTTTGGAGTTGAGGCTACTATTGGGCCACTGACCATGGCGCATATGGTGTTTTTATTGGAAGGTGTTACAACTAGGGTTTGATTTGGTTCTTCATTGATTTGTAAGTATATTTTGCATGTAAAACTTCTTGATTGAATGGTTGTAGGTAGAATATCTTACTTTATGGTTACATTGTTAATATTTTTCCTAATCATTGAAACCCTAGGGAGCAAGCACACAAGTAGGTCATTGCTTCATGTCCCATGATAAAGCTTGATTATCCATTTGATTAAGAGGAACCTAGCTTAAACTTATCAAGTTGCTTAATTAGTTCATCTTTTTCTTTGAGTTAGCTTGAAACATAAATTGAAATAGAGCAGAAGACGCCCCAGCCTAACTTATTTTACACCTAGGGTTTGACTTAGGGTTTGGTAACCTTGTCCCTAAGCAACACTTTTCAGCCATAGATTTATTTTTTTATAGCTAGCCATTTTTCCAAAGAGCCTGCTTGAAAGAGGGAGGCATACGAGGCCTGGCTTTAGCTACATTGGAATTTTTTATTTGGTTGCCCTGCCATTGCATCACCATTGAACCTAACTCTCCCATCCTTAAGTTTAATTCTTTCCAAGCCATTAGCCTCTCTCCATTTGACTCCATTAACCCAAGGCACTATTCAAACTCTAAAAAGTTGAGATCTTTGTGTTAAAACAACTCTTTCAAAACTCTAAATTGCAAACCCTAGCTAACTCCCAATCTAATCTAACTAACCTCAATTGTTGATGACGCCTGCCTTATTTGAACTTTTGTTTGTACTAAAACTTGTGTGGCTAGTTCATCCATTGATAGCCATAGAGGTGTTGAGGAAATTCCCATCAGCTCCAATCAAAACGCTCACCTCTTTGTCTAGCTAACCTAACCCTAACTAGCTAGCAAGACATCACACATATTTGAACTCCCCTCGCTTAGCTTAAACGCTAGGATCTTGTCACCTAGCATTTGGCATTGATGTGTAGAATATTTTCATTGGCTTGTCCAAACGCCCACCTCCTTGCCCAAATTAACTAACCTTAACAAGCTCCTATTATCACCATAGTAGTTACCAGCATTTCAAAGAACAATATTTATATATGAGCGTATTTAATGCATTGTGAGAACATAAAGATGATTTTATATTGAATGCCAATATCTCTTTGCATTTATTGAGGAAGTAACATTATGTGCTCATTCTAATTTAATCATTGGACTCACAATAATTACATTCCTATCAGTTTCATATGTGGCCAAACATACCATTGATATTTCAGTACTAAATCCAATCAGATGCACATTTTAGTTTCATTTGTCTTGTCTCACAAACAGTGCCTTTCTGGAAATATCTTCTCGACTATCCATTTGGCGGTAATCTATGAAGGGAAACTTGCCTTTAAACTTCTCTTTGAACCTTTAAAACCTTGATCCTTTTCCTTTAGAACCTCGATTACTAGGGATGTCTCCCCCTTTGGGATTAGCTGAATTCTAAATATAAAGAGCTCCCCCATCGAGGTGACAAGTAAGGGAGTTCTTGTTACGCCAGCTTGAGCCTTGAATTCAAGCTACTTTGCAGAACCTATCATCCTACAAACTGTAAGCGATAACAATGACTATGATACAATGTAATCCAATATTCTATGCTTGCAAGAAACAAACATGGAATTAAGTGCATGTAACAAACAAAATCTCAAATCAAAATTGTATATCAAGTTACATTACACATGGGGTGATGATATTAGAGAAAAGTTGCACACCGGGAATTCCAGGCTACTCCCCATGCAACATTCTCCCACATAGTGCATGTTATTTCCCATTGCATGAATATTTCCATCCTGAATACTCCATTTGTGGTGGAGACTTCAATATCAGCATGCTACAAAACAATGCCAGAAAAAAAGAATTTGAAAACTACATGTGCAAATACAGCTCTACTTCTTTTGAGCAACACAGTCTTCCTCGGTGAACACACTTATTGACTCATAGTCCTATCGAATAAAACACCTCAATATAGCATTTTTATCTTAGATACATACTGTTTTTATCACGATACAATTGGTATTTCACCTGAATTATGAGATATACATCAAACATATTAAAAAGTCATATTTCTATGTTTCAAAGCATATTTGTATAGTTTGTTGGAAAAAAACAAAAAACATTATCCACCTTCTTAGTTTTCCCGATTACACATTACCTCGGTGACTATACAATTATAAGAAAATTTGAATTATAAAATATACATTATGAAAAAAGGTACATCCTTCTAAAATTTATTTGTTACTCTATTCATCTTAATCTATTTCTTTTAAGATATGTGAATAGTTCAACATTTCTTTCTTACATGTTAACTTATTCATCCCTTTTTTTCGGAATTTGTTCATAGAAAACAAATAGGAAACCATGAACTCCTAACCAGAGATGAGAATCCATGTAGCAGTGTGTTTTTTTCTCAGCCTGCCTCCATACTCTTCAAATGCCTTTTCATGCATTCTCTCAGATTTTAATTTAACTTGTTTGCGTGTGTGTGTGTTTTTTTTTTTTCCCACTCCAGAACTCACAAACTCAAGCAGTCCACTCATCCAACATAAGTGCAATGTTGATCTAGCCAACCTACAAGTAAGTCCACTTCATTACCCTTGTATATCACCCAACTATGGGTAAGCATTTAGAGGACACATTAGAGGCCCAATTTACATCCCACAACCCACAAGTCCAATGATCCAAATAAGTGTGCTGGAATGGAATATGGGATCTATGAATATTTGGTATGTATTGCTCACTTTTGGGTGCCTGCCAGCCCTGTAGTTTGTGTGTCGATTTGTATATCATAGAAATCACTAGAAGTACAATAAGCTGACCCGACTAGCCCATAAGTCCTCTTTTCAATTTGTATACACGGAGTCGCGATACTTTAGTGAATGAAATGGCTTAGGCTCATTTAAGGACCCCACCCAACCACAACCCACGACCAAAAGTGTATTACGTCATAAAATCTCAGCCCACCCCAGGTTTGTTTCATTAATTTGTATATTTCGAAACTCTCAGAAGCTATTTGTGGGCAATGCACAAATATAGGCCTATTTTTGAACGCTACTTATCCCCGAAGCCGTGATCCGTATCGTGGCCAAGTATGGAATGCCATATCTATACATGCTCTATAAAATATCTCATTCATACTCTTTATAAAAGGTCCATATTTATTTTTGCCTGGTTTCTACACACCACACAGTTGGTTTTGCGCATGAATTATGAAATACACAGTACGATTCTGATCGATCCCTTTTGATTCCTTAGCCATCTCCACGTTACTTGCTACACGCTATCAAAATCTTATTTCCTCGTTCCAAGTGTACATCTGCATCCAAAACTTGGTAATCCATGTCTATGCTCGGCTTCTGCATCAAGGAATGGCAAATTTCCATGTCCATCTAATTCTATACTGGACACTTTGGCGATCTACAATTGGACCCAGACTCGAACTCATACTCCATCTACTAATTTTCTTTTAATTAAATTGTACAATATCAATATTCATTATTAATAATTCAGTACTTGAAAATAATGTTTTTAAATAATGTTAGCTATATAACATTAATGTTGTATGTTATACATGTAAACAATCACAATCTTGAACCCAATCCCCGGACTCCATCTTTCAAATTTGTATATCACTAACTCGAGTGCTGCGAGAGCACAGAAAATGGGGACGCGGTAATGTTGAGGAGCCAACTCCTAAGTCCAATCGATAAATTTGTATATTGTGGAATTATAGGCGCTATTTGTAGGACATCAACAGTCAGGGTCTACTTTTCATCTCACCTAAGAACCCACAATCCAAAAAATCAATCTTTAAGTATAGAATGAGGGATCCGCATATCTCTCTATAAAATCTCATATCCATGCTTTATAAAAGTACATATTTAGTATGAATTACTCGCTCCTTGAAAATTTCTAGGTCTCAAACTAGAAATACATGTGTCTTTCATATTTGCACTTACTTCTTATATCGCTTTACCTCGAACGGCCCTCTTTCTCATTTCATATTGTATATATTACATGTAATATGTAATACATATTACATGTAATGTGTAATATTACAATTTTGATCTGATGGAGTCCACTCTATTAATTTGTATATATCGTGACAACCTAGGGATGTTTGGAGGACACGGGACAATAGTAGTGCAATGTTGAGCCAGCTAGACTGTGAATTTTCTTCTCAATTTGTATATATCGGTAACTTGTACATGCTCTATAAAATGTCATATCCATAGTTTATAAAAGTACATATTTATTATGTATTTGTCGTTTCTCAGAACTCCCAAGCGTTGGACTCTGTCTCTCAACTTATATATCACAAAATCAATAGAAGCACAATGTTGAGCTGAATCCAAATTCCACAAATCCACTCCGTGAATTTGTATATCATGTAATTTTGGGTGCCATTTGTAAATACAAAAAATAGATATCCATTTTTTTATCCGCTAGTCTGAGAACCCGTGATCCAAAAGTGTACATGCTCTATAAAATCCTACCTGGCAAGTCCTTGCTAATTTGTATATCAGCGAACTCTAGGTACTATTTTAGACAGAACAATAGAGGCCTATGTTTACCCCACCAGCCCGAGAACCAACGATCCAAAGTGGCCAAGCATGAATGTACACATCCCTCACATTCTCTATAAAACTTCATGCCCATACATTATAAAGGGAGATATTTAGTTTTCCTTTCTTTGTAACTAATAATAACAGGATGACATAGTTGGTGTTGCACATAGTTATGAAATATGTAGCAGGAGTCAGATCTATAACTTTCTGCCCTTTGACCCATTTCATGCCCAAGTAGGCCCTGCTGCTAGGCATTATTGAACTCTTATTGCTTGTGTTTTGATTGTACATATTGGATCCAAAACTTGGTAATCCATGTCTATGCTCGTGGGTTCCAAGACAAGAGAGTGCCATATTTCATGTCCATCTATATCTCTACACCATGAGTCCTACCTGGACCATTTGTTTTCATAGTTCACAAATGTATGGCCACGATTCCTTTTTCAAGCATTCTAGTTCTTTATTCCTTGTGTGCACGGTATACATTCTTCCACCGAAAACTTAGCTATGTAGCATATATGTTGTATCTTATACATGTAGGCAATCACATTGAACCTGTCGGTCCTAGAGTCCATGTATCAATTTCTATATCGTGGAACTCAAATTATTTGTAAGACATGTAATATCAGAGGTCTAATTTTGATCCCACTCAGCCTTTGAGAACCCACAATCTAAAAATACATCCCGTGACATACTGAAAATGGAGCCATTTAGTTTTCCTTGATTTGTGCACATACTTCTCTACTAATTTTATGGCCATGGGTTCCTTTGTTGGTTCCATCTATCTCTCATGCCCCATATGGGATGTATACATCCTTAACCCAAAACTTTAGCGATCTACAATTGGACCCAAACTCAAAGATTTTTCAGACTCATTTGATAATTTTGTTTAATTAAATCAGATAATATCAATATTTAATATTCATATTTTAGTACTTTAAAATAACGTTCTTAAGAATACATATATAAATATATATTTTATATGTTATACATGTAGATAACGCACGTTGAAGGTGCCAACCCCGCAGCTCCATCTTTCAATTTGTATATTACATAAACTTTCAAGTCATATTTGTAGGGCACGGAGCAATAGAGGCTCAATTTTGAGCATTCCAGTCTGAGAGCCCATGAACCAAAAAGTGTCGTAAGTATGTAATTCCGCTTTGTCAATTTCTAAGCATCGTGGGAACCTAAGCTGGAGTCATGGAATAATAGGAAATGCAATGTTCATCCCGCAAGTCCTCTTCACCTTTCTATATCACAAGTCTAGGTACCTATTTGTAATACACAAAGCAGAGACTCCACTTTGAGCCCGCCATCCCAAGAACCTACTATCCAAATATTGTACATGCTTCCCTTCGCTATGATCCCTGAAAGCTTGCACAAAATCACACTTTCCATACTTAGACACTTTCCTATAATTCCACAAATATACAAACCCTCTTCTACACCGCACTATCATGCCCTCTTATGTTTTACTTGTTTTAGAAATAATTATGACTCATATAGTTTCACCGTTTCACACTCGCATGTCCCTCACTATATCCTGTAAACTTATTTTGAAGCCTATCCAACCACCTTTTAGACCTGGCCATTCCTTCCTTGCTCACGAATCATGTCCATAATAAGAATTAATGTTTATATATGTGTGTGTGTGTGTGTGTGTTTTCTTGTTTCTAAGTCTTTAATGCTAATAGATCGTCATGTAGGCATCATCTAGATCACATTGATGTAAGTAAGGCTTGATAAGTTTTTCCATTAACGTGCACTAAAGCAATATTTGCAAACGGTTTTGTTATCCCTTTCGAATGTTAATTAAATACCATGGAATGTCATTTGCATGTCATTAACTTGGTTTCTTCAAGAAACCTCCAATCCTTAAATGTTCTTTCTCGTAACCGCCACCTTCTCACTTCTAACTATGCAATAATTAAGATGTACTTCTAACATCTCAACATACAACACGCATAGATATTGACATTAATAATGAACGCATTTAGATCGAGGGATATTTCCACCAACGCATTGAACCAACGTTTATGGGGGGTTATATTGTTCCCTCCATTTGTTCATTTCAAGTATCGTCTAGAAATCAATATTTTCATAAACCACTGGAAACAACTCCCACAACATTTCCTCTCAGAGAGATACGTTGGAACATCTTCTGTGGATTGATAATCACAAACAATGTTCATCCCGCACATAGTCTATCTTGCAAATAAACAAAACATTCAGGAGCATGCCCACCAGTGTGACCATATGACACATGGTCTCGACCAACCGGACACAACACACCAACAATACAAATATACCTGCATTTTGCATGAATCATTTGTATTCCAAAGTGTTGTTTTGAAAGTGAATAAAGTGCACAATTATTGAAAAAGATCACAGCAAAACATCGCTTAGAATCCTGATCTTTCCTAATATGCAAATGGGTCCAAAATCTCTCCTAACTTCACATGGAAATCGAAGGATGCCTTCTGATTTCGATTCACAAGACCTGAAATGCTAGGGACGTTGGATCCATTAAGGAATTAGAGGAAGATTTCTTTCCTATGGCATTGCTTGGCAGTCCTTTGGAAACAACCATGCCTATTTACTTCTCACCCTCCTAAATAAATCTAAAAGTCTCCGGGCTTCCTCACATCGTTTAGAGGATATGTGGAGAAAAATATCAACAAAAGAATGGAAATGATTACTAAGTCCTAGGAAACATCACAAAATATGGATATCCTGGGAAGCCGAGCACATAACTTGCTCCAACTTCCCAGACCTTAATTTAAAATACTTAAAGTTTTTGTTTCTCACACACCATCCCTTCCTCATGTCAACAAATGCCGCATTACCTACGTTAGGGCACAAACATCCTGTCACCAATTAAAAGCTTGCTGGAAAGAGAAGTTAAAGAACCTATATCTCATCATTCAACTCCTCATGTGAGTAAGCAATATCAAAGAAAGAAACATTATTCATAAATCTCACCAAAATATACTTAGAAGGAAATACTTATAGACCCTCAAATTAATCACAACTCATCAAGTATTAAGAAAGCTTGAAATTTCTGAGCAAACAAATTTCTAATCTTAAGGCCTTGTTCTAGAAATATTTTTACAAGATTCTTGAATATCATGAAGAACACGTGGACAACTCGGTAGTCCGCTATTCGGTACAGAAAGGAGACATTCATCACTTCCAATTTGATCTAAGAGATTTAGAAAATGAACTTTTCAACATTGAAATCCATGCACGAAATCACAACGGCCTACTTGGAGAAGCTATATTGAAGAGAACTTGAAGGGGATCAGCCAATTTTAAATCCAACATGACAATGCATCAGCAAGAAAATAAAAAATTACTTATGGTGGAACATTTTTATAAACTGTACTATCAATCCATTTATTCAAGCGAAGCCTACGAAGTAAAACCGGTGAGGAAAATGCATCAAGAAAAAATACCGTACCATTTATATGTACCATGCCCCTAAGTGTATACTGATAGTCCTTCTTTATCAATCCAATTATTCCACCTTTTCCTCAATAGAAATCTATAGCCAAAGACTGATATCTTCTCATTTTTACTTTTCACGTATTACACTCTACCATGTCCCACTTCTTTCTAGTCATATTTCTCATACATATTTCTCTTTTAAGGGATCCATGGAGCTTCCCAACTTAGCTCCACACAAACACATTGTTCTGTGATTATGTAACAAAACTTATTCTTTTTTTCATTCTAAATAAAACTATTATTTTGTCTCCTTATATGTGTGTGCTCCTATATTTTTATCTTCATCTATGCTCACTATGAAGACATTCTCATGACTTTTAAATTTTAATTTTTTTCTTTTTTTTTCCGATGCATATTTTTTCCCACGGCCTTTCAAAATTAAATCTAACATAAATCACTCACTCAAATTTGAGTTATCATATTTCACACACACACACACACACACACACACACACATATATATTTCTTTAAATTTCGAGGAAAATGTAACATCAGCTTTATTATTCTTTTATATAAATGTTACAAAATTTTGTTCATTACTTTTTTTCTACTCACACATATAGAGAGTATGTCATTTCTCGCATCTTTACCACATGTCGTCCTTCATACTTCTTACTACAGAGGCCCTTAAAATTCAAATATCTCCCTCGTAAGTCTATTTGTCAATTTGTATATCGAAAAATTATGGGTGATATTTAGACCACTTTAACAACACAGCTCCAATGTTCTCACAACCCATGAACCGATCCAAAAACCGCTAAGTATGGAATGAGGGCTTTGTTCATGCTCTATAAAATCTCATCCCCATACTTTTATAAAATTACATAGTTTATATGTATAAAGTATCTACTTTATAAAATTACATATTTGGTATGTATAATTTATGCTATCCAAGAACCTATAATTGGATAAATCCTACTTTCTCAGGTCCAGGAGCCCATGTTTTAAAGAAACTAATTTGGGAATGCTAACTTTTTTGGGGGCTTTTGTCCATGATTGTATGTAAAAAGTATGTAAATAAAACTAATTTGAGAATGCTAATTTTTTTGGACATCAGCCCTTGAAATTCAAATAGTGTGCAAGTCCGACACACCTAGCATCGTGGAACTCTCATTCTATTCAGAGGGCATGCAACAAGAGGGGCCCACTTTATAGCCTCGGCCAATGAACCCGCGATCCTAAAACTAGATAAGTATGGAATGAGGGCTCAGCATGCTCTATATATCTTTTATTTTATAAAATTACATACTTGGTATGTATAATTAATGCCGCCCACTAACCTATAATTTCATAAATTTGAATTTCTCAGGTCGAGAGCCCTTTGTTTTAAAGAAAACTAAATTGAGAATGCTAATTTTTTTTGCGCTTTTGTACACAAACCTATGTAACATACATTATTACTATTTCCTTTTGTGCTTTTGTCCATGAGCGCATGTAAAACATATGTAAAGAAAACTAACTTGGGAATGCTAAATTTTTTTGGACACGAGGCCATTAAAATTCAAAGAGTCCACAATTTTGTTTGTCAATTTTGCATCAAACTCCCCAAAAGCATTGTAGGGAACAACAAATGTAGTTTTCCAATTTTCAATTTGTCATCCCAAGAACCCACGATCCAAAACTAGCTTGGCATGGAATGAGGGGTCTGCATGCTATATGTACCTCATCCATACTTTATAAAAGTACATATTTCATATGTATAAAAGTAAATATCTATTTTATAAAATAAATATATCTTGGTATGTAATTTTATGTTGTCGAGAACCTATAATTGATCAATTTCAATTTCAATCGGTGTTCACTTGAACCCTTGTTTTAAAGAAACTAATCTTCGAGAATGCTATTGTTTTGTGTTTTTGTCCACTAACATATGTAAATCTGACATTACTACTATTCTTTGTGTTTCCTTTTGTCCACAAACTTATGTAAAACGATGAAAAAAAAAAAAAATACTCTCTGAATGCTAAATTTTTGTCCAGGAACCTTTTAAATGTTAATATTTTTTATAAATTCGGAAAAAAAACTAATTCGAGAATACTAAACTCTCCATGGATACCATGTAATTTCCGCAATCCCATACCCATGTTTATGTGCTTGATCGCATTTATTCTCATTCCAACTCTCTAAAGGGACTACTAATCACATGCAACATTGTTCTTCTTAGTACCCATCACACAATATAATGGGTCTAATTAGGAAATGCTAATTATTATTTATTTAATTTGTAGTTATTTAAGAAAGATTATTCCAAGGAAGGGTTAACTTAAATCAATGAGTTGGACTCACTCTCAATATCCCTAACTATGTGTCTCATCCATAATTCATCGAAATTTTCATTAAGTTTTGTTGGAAAAAATAAAATAGAGCTAAGGGTTATGAAATGTATATGAGCTCCCAACAACGTATGTCTCTTCAACCAATAATATCATAATATGTATCTTTATGTGGAAATTGTTATTAGAAAAATAAAATATAATTTATTTGTTTTATATAGATAATATATAATTTTATAAGATTGTAAAAATAAAGTAAAAATCAAATAAAATAATAGAAAATCAAATCAAATAGAAAATATAGTTTATTTTTTTGTATATAGATAATATATATGAATTTCATACATTATGAAAATAAAGTAAAATAAAAATAAAAATATTTGTTTTATATAGATAATATATAATTTTATAAGTATTCCATAGATAAATATTATATGCAAAATAGGTCTATACACTTAAATGTATAGGAATAGGCTGAAGGATTATAATTATTACATTTAATTAGATGCATAATTTTAACCCTAATATATTAAGCATTGAGGAGTTATTAAATTTTTAGAAGTGCAAACAATTAATCTTTCCTCAATCTTTGCACTTTAAAAGAGTTTTGCACTGCAAGAGATTTTATCCATGTTCATTGTTGATAGATTCAGAGTTAAATTGATCTATGTTGGTTGTTATTCATTCTCTCTGGTATCTCTATAACAAACATGATCTTTTTATTATTTATTAATTGTTTATTCTTATTATTATTATTATGTGTTTAGTTACATGAACATATCTCCCATAATTTGTTTCCTTTGTGTGTGTTTAAGTGATGATGAGAATGATGATGATTAACTTCAACTAAGACCAAATTGGTCTATAAGGATAACCTTAAGAGGGTAAGTGATTACTAGCAATTCTTTAGAATTTTTTTATGTGCTCCTCGAAAACACAATGTAAGTCACATCATCAGACTTTGCTGAGTTAAGAGGTTAGAAAGGTTTTCAGGTAGTGTGACAACTATTTTTAAAATCAGATCTAATATGGGTATAGGGTTGGACAATCTAAGAAAGTGTTTTTCTATCTTCAACCTTTGTGTCTTAAAGGTGACACACTCTTTCATCCAACGGCATTTTAGGAATTGACCAACACCTGGTTCCACTATGGAGCTTGTGAGAATTAGTTCTTATCTTGGGGCTAGTTTATTTTTAATGCACTGAAATCCAGATAGATAATTTTGATATTTTATATTAGGGTTGATTACATCCCTTATAATAATTTTAATTTTATTTTTCCCTCTTACCTTGTATCACACCACATTTTCTCTTTAAATTTTGATTTGATGGTTTTTAATAATATCTTTATTCTCCAGAAATTGTGTCTTCCATCATTCCCCAGTTTATCCAAGATCGAACAACTTTATGCAATCCTTTTTTGAGTCAATGGTGGTTATGACTCAATTTTGAAGCAATTCTTAGGAAGCTCTTGTCTTCCAAGAACTTGTTCTTATACATTAGGGTATCTAGTCATAGCCATGCTCCCCATGGGGAGAGGATTACTTCAAGAGGAAGATGGGATAGGTGTATTTCCTTTAATTTTGAGATTATAGGTTATAAAATTATTTTGTATTTTCTCTATCTTCTCAAGGATTCATGAGAGATACTACAACCCCTGCATCTACATCCATAAAGAATAACAAGTGTAAAAAGAATCCCTCAAAGAGGATTTTCTTATTATCCCAACTCCAAACATCAATTGATCTAAAATTGTTTTCAAGCCCATAATAAGATTTCCAACCCCTAATAATCCTTTTCTCAATGCTATAATTCCACTTGAGCTTGTGGTGAATATCAATTCGAAGAAATTTGTATGAAGTCACTTCCTCCAAGTTGTTGTTGTCATATACCAAGGTATCATAAGTGATCTTATTATATTTAATACTCATGACCTTAGTCTTATCAGTATCAACAGTCTTACCCACATTGAAGAAAAAATCCTTGAGGATTCTTAGTTGGTTTTCAAGATCATGGGGACTCCTTGCCATAAGAATGATATTATATGCCTGAAGAAAAATATTTATGACTACCAATGAGAGTAGAGCTGAAACAACCTTCTTTTTCCAAGCAATCTTCTAACTTGTCAATGTATATGCCAAAAAGGGTAGGGGACAAGGGAAAACCTTGTTTGACTCAAATATTGTAGTTAATATCTTTTGTCCAGCCTTCAGTGTTTTTAAACTTACAATAATGTTCTCATACATCCTTATTGTAGCAGCCCTTTAACTGAGAGACACTTTTATCTCTTCCATCCTTATATAAACAAGTCTCTGTTTGGCTAATGATGAACACTGTTGAGGTGAAATTCTTATGTCAAAAAGAGAAAACTGGAAATAGGCTCAATACTACAAGCAAGAGAATGAGATGCAATTACAACTTACCACAATAAAAAATCATTTTTCATAATCTTTATCTACTTGTTTTGAAAAAGGGATAAAGTTGCACCAAATAGACTTCCTTTCAGATCCAATATACGAGTGTGAAAGAGACAAGTTCACTCAACAATCTTTTCTCTTTTTGAGAGAGTCGAAAAAGAGCTTAAAGGAGACATGTTTGGGAGTCCATTAGTTATAGGTTAGCATGCTTATGAGTAAGAAATGAGGTTCAACATAAAGTCATGTATTAGCTATAAGGGACTCCTAGTCCTAGAGATAAAAATATTTGCATGGGCACTAAGTGAAGAAGAGGATCTAACTACAGTACCCATGTTTGGTAAGTCTCTACCATTCGATAATGACACTCCTAGTTGTAAATAGAAAGTTTTGTGTCTCTACGAAATTGGTTCATACCTAAGTCATATGATTGATAGTCATACGATGATGCAAGTGTGCATGGTGGATTGGATATCTATCCTATATCATGGGTAATGAAAATACATGTCCAAAGTTACGAGCAAACGAAATGACGCTGAAAAATGCAAGAATCCCTGGATAAATATACAAAAAACAACTCCATCCACTATCATATTAGTCCATTAGGCCAAAATATTCAATGAAACTCTCCAATGTGGGTAAAATTTTTCTATAAATAGTAAAAAGAACTAATTTTATTATACCATTTGTATTTTTACCCAAATAGTGGATTTTAGACCAAATTTACTAGGAACTTCAAGTGGTAATTGTGGGATCTACAAGTGACGGAATCGATGACCGTATGGACCATGTAATTCATCTTTCTATCCTCTTTATTTTCAGTGGATTAAAATTTGTAATTGGGATTCATTTTTTAAGTTACTTAGGGTGAAACATCAAAACTTAGGTGTACGTGGGCTATAGTTTATCGGGTCGTGTATACACATACTTATACATGACTGCTTGAAAATCATCTTGTGTATAAACAACCCTATACACGAATGTGTACACTAAAACAGGCATATATTTCCACGAATAATGTTTTTTAAAGGTTTCTAACTCAAAAAAGGGTTTGACTCTTATAGGGTGGTGCTAGAGCGGAGAGAAAGAGAGCACAAAGAGGTGGATGTTGTAGTGGAGAGAGATCCAGGGGCCCAAATGGCCTTGAAAATATGTGAAATATAAAAGTTTTGGGATCTCAAAGGTATGATGGCTCAAGTGATATTGCTTCATCTTCTTGTGAACTACTGGGATCTAGATAGCGAGACCTTCAACCTTGATGGAGAACCATTAAGGATTGAAGTTGAGGACATCTACTTCTTGATGGGATTGTCATGTCAGGTGAGGTGGTCGACCTCAAATCCCAAGGAGATGGGAGTGGCATGAATATCGAGGATTACATAACCACTCATTGCATTGCATGGACCAAGAAGGTAGGGAACCAACTCTCAATCAGAGCTATCAACAATTTGAGCCTCAAGATTGTTGTCCTAGTTTTGACACGGATGATAGGGTTGACCTCTTTGCACTAGGCATCAAGGGCACTTATGTTCTATTCAATGGAGTTCTTGTGACCTGCGGTGTATGAATGGTGCACCTCACTACTAGCCAATATGAAGAGCCAACTAACAGACTGCAAACTGGAAAGAAAGAGGAACTTCGGGTTCACTTATATCCTTTGTAGTTTTTTCTTTGAGAGGGTTTGAGGCTTGGTACCTAGAGTTTAGATTATTCCATGTGGACCTCATGATCCATAGATGTCAAAATGGACGAAGTTGATGAGGTGGAAGGGGGTTGGTTGGGTTGCAACACCCTATAACAATGATTTTTTATTCTGGTGTAGTCGACAGGTGATAGCTCTGGATGACTACCCTTGCACATGGATTGAATTCATAGGAGATATGGATATGTCATTACAACCAAGTTATGTCTATGGAGATATAGGTATGTGACAGATTTTTAAATATTTCAATTTTTTTGTGTTTTGTATAATGATACAAACATATTTTTGGATGATGTTAAGTACTAACTAAACATGTATGTGACGCGGATGTAGGTCCACTACGCTGAAAGGACTTTCACGACATCGTCAAAGGCACCAGGGAGATGAGGCAGTAGGAGGGGACACAAATAGAGTGATTCAAAATGTGTAGGGAAGCCTGTCTCATTTGATGTAGAGGATTCCTATGGTTCAGGTGGAGGATCTACTGAAGGCTATGCAATGACAAGTGGCAAGTGTTCCCCGTTCTTGGGTATGAATCTTTCGTCTTCTCACAAATGTCATACTTTGCTATCATGGCACTCATATGGATCCATAGGCATATATATCATGACTATTGTATAATTATTGTATATGTATATTGAGCGTGCCAACCCCAATTTTGTATTATAAACATCATATTTTTTTTGAAATTTATATAAAAACATGGATATTTGGATCTACTTATGTTACAATGTGTACATTGATGAAAATGTTTTCTTTACTTTAGTTATGTGACAAATGATAATCTAAAACAAAATTAACATATGCATCAGATACATAATTAGAATTTCTAGGTATGTGATGATAAGTAATAAAATCAAACTATCGTTCTAAAAGTAGTACCCATAGAAATTGTCAAAGTAGGTTAGGGTCACACACATAGTAATTGTCGATCAACTAACATACTACTAAATGGGATTCCCAAACAACTTATAACAAGCGAATACAATCTGAAATGACATCACATGAAAGTTGTATAATGGTGCTATATTCAGCCACATTATTCATGGATGGGCCTAGGAAAATGCCACCTGAAGACACCAGTAGATCCTTAGGTGAGTAAACAACCCAAGCGACAAAAGACAATTTCTGTGTATGATGACTAGCCCCATCTACGAACCCTATGTATACTGAAAACTCCATTGACATCTGCCAACCAAGCGAAAACTTGATAAGAAATATGAAGATAAAAACAAAGGGAAAAGACATATACAATAAAATACATTAGCATAAACATTTTGTATGTATCATGATGCCATGTAAATCTTGACAACAATGATTTATCTTCATTCTTTAAACACCACAGCGCGATGACTCTGCTTTTACAGATGATTTTGTATCTCTATTCATTATAATTTCAATTCATATCTTAACTCATTAATCGTGTTGATATACTGTGTGAGGAGTCTATATTATTATGTCTTCTTTCTATTGTGGGAAGCTTTGTATTTTTTTCAAGTTACGGGTTTCATTTATCAAATTTTTTGTTGTCACTAATGATGGGCCTTGTTGTTATGAGGACCCATCAAAGATGGTATTGTGCCCTCCTCCCTTGGCCCGAACATCTAAATAGATAGCAGGTGAAGGGGAAAAGATTCAAACCCATGTATCAACAAGATAAGTATCTTTTTGAAAGGGAATCATCAGTTTAATTTTTATAGTTTTATGGCAATTTAATTTTCTTGGATACTTATCTTTTGAATAAAGACTAATGTTTACAATATTTGATTACTTGTAGGGTCTCCATCCGTGCAAATCCCAGATAGTCGTCACTGCCTCTACCGCAAAAGGTATTCGGGTTCTGAACCCTCTCACATCTAGGCTAACTCTACAAGTTCTATCATCGTTTAAGGAGATCACGATTTAACCAACTTTGTTGTAACTAGTTTGAGTCTACTGTATCGTTTGTTGGAGTAAACCCTTGAGGTCGTTCTTCCATTAATGGAATTATGCCAGTTTCCTATATAAGTATTGATTCTGTAATTGAATAAATATTTTATCCATTATGTAATATACTTCTCTCCTTGAATGGTTAGAAAGACAATCCTAGTCAAATTTACTTGGAATGATAATCTGTGGCAAGGTATTTATGTCCTTTAAAATTTGAACACAGTACTTACTATTTGTCCTACTCGATTATGTTCTAAACCATTGACCTAATTTGTTATAGAAAGGAAAAGAGGTTTACCATACATTAACAATGGCTTTACTGGTACCTTTGGCCTACTGTGCTCACTTTGAATTGGTTGAAGTATAATGGTTGTTTCTTTAACTAGAGTATTCCAACTCTTATTTATTTAAATTATAGTCAAAGTTGTGTGTCCGACGAATATTTTTCATATTCATAGTATAGGAGGAACTTCTTATGAATACAAACATACATATAATTGTATATACGCATTTGTTTTGTGTATACATTAGATTTTGTAATTCATTATCATGCCTACCCATAATAATTAGGAATATATTTATTACAAATCTATGGTGGAATTGTATTGACTCAGAGTGGCTTGAATTTACACAAAGCAGTAGATAGCGCCTGATTTTCATTTATGAATCTGAAGTTGTATGTGACATCCCAAAAAATAAAGTATTTTTGAAATTTAAATTTGCTGGAAAATTATTTCGTTTTTAGTAAATTCGAGTTTGGAAAATTTTTGCCATTTATGGAAATTTTGAATTTCGAATTTAAAAAATGTAATTAAATATTATGACTATTGGGCAGAGATATGATTTGACCCAACTAACTATTTGACTATGACACCTGTATGAAAACAGAATATTTTATATTGATTGCAGGAGGACAAATGGAACAACCATGTTAAAATCATTTGACCATGACTCCATGAGTGGGGAACCTGTTGGAACTACCTCTAGGATGATTATTACAAGTGGAAAATCAGAGATTTGGCCATTGGCAGTGCCTGAAAATCAGGTATTTAGAAAGATCCGAAATTTCCCAAGGGAGGGAAAAAGACCTAGGAAAAAGGATTTTATTGATAAATACCATATGTGAGGAGGTGGGACACTACCAAGTATGTTGGGAAAGGATACTATTAATTTTTTTCCTTGCTATTATGAACACTACCGAGTGAGTGTGAGGAAAGAGGAATCTATTGGAATTGAAGGACATTGTTGAGGAGGAGTTTTCCAAGTTCTCCCTCATGGATTTATGGTCAGGCTAGGGGGTGAATCGAGCAAGTGATTTTGGCTGCCCTATTCTATGGTTGGGAGGAATGTGGTTGTTCCCTTTGTCTTCCCACAAACTCATTCAGATATGTAAATCTTCTTCTGCTTTGTTTGAATGATTTGTGTATTTGATATCATGCATCTAATTGTGCTAAGTTGAAATAAGTTCCATCGATGACATATGTTCATGGCATGAATTTTATAATCAAAGACCAAATTATGGGAATGGTTCCTTCTAAAAACTAAAATTCTAGGCAAAACTATCTATATACAAATGAACTTGAAAGAACAGATCCATCTACAGGATAGGTTTAACTCTGTAATCGAAATTCTAGTTAGTATTATCTGTGCATAAATGTGCTTGAAATGAACAGATCTATTTATAAACATATGTTCATTTCTGGGAATGAAATATTAAGCAGATCTATCTATGAATAATCGGAGTTGAGTAAGCCTTTACATATATAAACATTTAGGTGTATCTCTGTAATTAAATTTCAGAAAATCGTATCACTTAATGGAGACTTTCTTTCTAGTATAACTTGGAATTGAAGAGAAATACGTGACAACACAAATCTCATGGATCATATATATATTTATATATTATACATATATATTATTTTGGAAACTGTATAGGCATTATAGAAAATCGAAAGTGGCCTATCTATAATAGAAATAGTAAATATTTGTTTGCTCATGTATTATATGAATCATATACTGATCAATAGTATGTATCAGAAACATGCAAACGAAATGCTAGATGTGTAAAGATCGATGAAATTGAAAGTTAAAAATATGGAACCCCTTTTTATATATTATATCAGATGCTAGAATTGAAAGTACAATCTTGGAAATTTACATCTGTCAAGAGATCATATGAATTTTAATATTCCAAATTATGTAGTGGAATTTCAATCAGTGTAAACCTTAAAAGAAATTTGGAAAGAACGGATTCTTTTGGAGTGATACACCCTTTCAACATTCAAAATCCGTGGCAAAATATAAATTGGCGCAACCCTTAAAGGGATCCAAAAATGAATCTCAGAAGTATTAGGTTCATTTATATTAGTGTAGTCTCATAGTCATGGGTTAGATAATAAGACTATAGAAGCCATTGACTTCAACGATGCAGAATGATTTATGCTTGAAAACATAAGTTAATTTAAATATATATAGATACACATATAACCACTTATGCACTTAGGAGTCAATACGTATAATAATCACAAGACCTACTTTAAATGAAAGAAGTTAATCAACAATTGACACAAGTAAAGGTTTCATTGTAAGTATTCGAATGAATTTAAATCATTGTATAGTATACCTCTATCATGTTTTCACAATATGGATATATGTCTAGAATATCTTTATAGGATCATTATACAGAGACTAGCAACAAAAACCTTGATAGAAGAAAGGAAATTATAACCCTTATTTAACAAAAATTTAAGATCTATACATCTAATGATTCAGGTATCAGTATTAAGCCAAGAACGCCAGAGTAATAAGCCAACATCACCATGACTTCTTTAGATTCCTCAAAGAGTTCTCTTGTTATAAACTAGAATACTTTTCTGAGCAGAACCCAAATTTGATCCGATGCCATATTCCACATAGACCTACAAAGGAAACGAAGCATTCAAATTAGTCATAGGACAGAGGTCTTGTCAAGACTCAAATTTTCAACACAACATACAAGATAATTATTGGATATAAAATTTTACTTATATTCTATTTGCCATAGGTGGGCTTCCAATCTGAGTCATGACCATCGATACACCGAAAGGGGAGGAGTGAACTCGATCAATCTGATGGGTACCCTTGCATCAAACAGGGCCCCATCATTAGTTACAATATCCATCACAAAGAGATGGGTTTTACAAGAAATGTGATTTTGTAAATGTACAGGAGTTTTGACACCGAGTCGAGCAAACATTAAACAAAGGACGATTACAATATAGTTATACAGAGGAACAAACGAGTCACAGAGAATATATTAAACATGAATTTTGTAAGGAAACACAGTCGATACACTAACAATATGAGAATGCCTATTTTCTTTTAAACACAAGAACCTATTTTAAAGGAAAAAGAAAGTTTAATTTAAACACAGATTAAAACAAATACCCTCCTCCATATGGTCAAACCATGGCCAAGGTCATACAAAGCGTGCAAAATTGTTATCTATGGCATGATATAGGAATTTTGAACCTGAGAGGTATCCCTAATTCAGGATCTACAGAAGAAATTTATGAATGGTTATCCATTCTTCTCTTTGAGGGTTACGGGATTTTGATGAAGGTAGAGTACAGTCGAAAGAACTCATAGAGGTGGGTAGACAGAGCTAGGTTAAGGAAACGATATTCAATCGTTACACAGAGAATACCCAACTACGATTGATATCGTTGTCAAAGCCTACCATATGACAGTTCACTAACATCGTTAAACTAAATTTCAATTACAGGATGGCTCTCCCCTAACAAATAACTCCTAGGATGGGACCCTGAAGAAGTCTCGTAGAGAATCAGTGCCAAATGATGATACAACACAGTGAAGGAAAGTGGGAGAAGACAAGCATAAAGGCATACTACTTACGAACAACCCTTGGAAGTACCAAGAAAACAAGAGAATGAAGTATCGAACCCTTCAAAATTTGAACGGTAGGAGTGCAATAAGTGGAGCTACTTACCAGTAGCAAGGAAAAACCCATAATGCTTTCTTTTGAGTTTTAGCAATAAGGGAGTAACTTACTAATAGTAAAAAATGTTACAGTGATAACATGAAACTTACCAGGCAGTTGGGTAAAACACATCGCCTCCATCAAGGAAGTCTCCCAGTCATCCTTTCCCTTCGCCAAGAATATGGAGTCCCAAAGCCAAGTTCTCTGAGAAAATTCTCATTACATAAGTAAAACCACTATAACCTAAAGAAACCTTACCGCATGGAATCAATGTTGCTGGTATGAAAGAGGGGTTGGGCCATATGATGAAGGAAACTTGGCACACCCACAGTAGACGAAGAGTCAGGTGATGGCATCAACTTTCACACACACCATGGCCAATTAATGGCCTGGCCAGGGTTTAACTCTCGACTGACTTGTCCCTACCATTCAATTTAATGGGTTGTAGATTAAAGAAGCGCCTCTGCAATTAATGGAATTTTTAACCCTAACCAACACTAACTCCATTAATACAACCTTTAGTTGGAGTTTCATATGGAATAGGTGGAGTCAACGAACTGCTAGCATGGGCAACTGGTTTCAGAATAATCGTTACATTAAAATTAAACCGGGAAGCACTTACCCCAATCACATCCTTATCAGAAGTTGTTTTCAAGGGACCTGTTATTAATTCAAATATTTTGTAGAGGGGTATAAACCAACCCTTTACCATTATCCTTATTACATGAGTTCTTTGATCAAGTGGTTTTTTAAGTTAATGTTATGCATAAGGCTTAGGGACATAAGTCCCAAAAAAAACCCTTCGTAGTGGTAAGCCAATTATATGAATATATAATTTTTATATAGATATGAAAGTTAACACAATTCGCAGGACTGTAAGTGAGCTTTGGAATGCCGAGTATGCACATCTTGAAACATTTATTCAAAGTTTTAAGTTGGGTAATAATTTTAGTCGACGTCAGCGAGGACTCTAACAAACTTTCAAATTTTTAAACAAGAACTATAAAGACCTGCTTACTTTTAATGATGAACCCATTTTTTTTTTTTAGTAAAAAGTGGGACCTTTCATATTAAAGCTTCATCCAAAAAAGAGGATGCATGACACATAGGAGCCAGGTGTCCTGCCTGTGTAGGAAACCAGGACACCTGGCTATCACACTGTAACATGTCCAAAAATTATACAGAGCATGGAGCCACATTGCCCGTAGGAAACCAGGGGGTATATTCGTGACTAACAACAGTTTGATAATATAGTTTCTAAGGCTATCCAGACTAACACCTAGAGGACTACTGTCCTGAGAAAATACAACAACAAACATAAAGAAAAACATGCAGACTCTAAGACCTGTTAACCAGTGCTCTCCTTGTCGTCCTTCACTTCTGTTGCACGAACTGGTATTGCAAATGGTTGTGCACAGGTAGGACATAGGCGTTTGGGCGTGTCGTTGGAATAATCCGCATAAATCATATCCAGGCGTTGGCTTGCGTAGACTGCTCAGAAGATTTGGTCTTCAACTAGACTTCTCACTTCAAATATGAGTTGTAGCTGCTCCGGGAGTAAAAGAGGTGGCGAGGGCGGCCTCAGCTGCTTGTCATCACGTCCCAGACATCCTGCGTCCTTAGCTGCACCAGTGTCCATCCAGGGCTCCTCTTCAATGATGCAAGTTTCTGCACAGGGGTCTGAGGAAGCTTTAGCACAGGAGTCGGAGGAGTTCCTGCTGCGAGGAGTTGTTCCATACCTGAAGATACAGGTGTGGGGGTCCCAATTATCAGGGGCAGTAATCATTTTCTTTTTTAAAAAATCCGGTGGGAGCTGAATGCTCAAGTCTTCTTCCACAATTGTGCCAGGAGGTGAACCTGCTGTCGGAGTTGCCTGTCATCTTCGCTGCCTAGCCAGAGTCACTACGCATTTGAATTCTCATTGTCGTTTCCTTCTGGAGGTGGTTGCATACCAGCTAGCCCCTCTTCGTGGTCGCCCCCTCAATCGCAGCATGACTGGAACGAAGGTTAGAGCCAAGTCACTGAAAGCTTGATGGCAACCTCGCTACGCAGGAAACTGCTCGAACACAATGGAACTCTCGAGAAGGTTGATGGGTTAATGAGCCACTATAAACGCCATTAACGCCATGAGCTTAATGCTCTGGCTGGCTGGACCGAAGGCGCTCGTGCTGAGTTGCATCAGGTTACGCAGGTGGTAGGAGCTGATGCTCAAATTAAATCACGGAGTGTGTGGGGAGGACCGGTATTAAAGGCCCCCCACCTCCCCTGGCCACCTCCCCTTGCCACCTCCCCTCGCCATCCTCGACGCGTGTCACCCCATCCGGGGTAATGATGAACCCATTTAAGGATGAATGCATAATTTATTTATTTTTGTTGATAGTTTTTGAGGTATATTACATTGTATTTACAACAAATATACTTATTCTATATGTATATTTATATATAGATTCAATCTGTTCATGCCTAAATATCTTACACCAGAAATTATGATGTACACAAATTACTTCTGTTATAACAGAAAACTAATTACATAAAAAAAATTACTTTGGTCACATAAATCCATTTGATTATCCTCAGAAGACATTCAATTAATTTCTAACATTCAAATAGATTCTAATACAGTCATCAAGAGTTACTCTAGAATTAGTTTCTAACTAATCTGTCCGAGGTTTGACTTCAGACATGCGTATAACCAAACAATTTTCGCTCAGGTTATTGTGTACATACAGACTTTAGTAATTTCACTACATCTGGAACTAATCCATCCAACAGAGATAGAAATAATTAAATTTAGATACAACAAGTACCTTCCATCAGCTATACGACCATTAAAACAAAAAATGAAAATTGTTTTAGTTTAGATTTAACAAGTACAACGCATTAGATATAAAATCATTCAAGCAAAGAAGGATTAGAGTAACATATTTGAACCAATTCATGGGAAGACAAAGGGAACAACCATGTTCCTCCCAACCGTAGAACAGAGCAACCAAAATCGCTTGCACAGTTCACCCCCTAACCTTGTCATGAGTCCATGAGGGCAAACTTGGAAAAATCCTCCTTAGAAATGTCTTTCCATTTTAGCAGATTCCTCTTACCTCACAGTCAATACGTAGTGTTCTTAACAACAAGAAAACCAATAGTCTCCTTTCCCTAGCATACTAGGTAACGTCCTGCCTCCTCACATGTGCTATATATCAAAGCAATCCTTATTGCCTAGGTCCTTCTCCCCCCCTTGGGAATTTTCGTAGATTTCTAAATCCCTAATTTTCAGGGGCTGCCAATGGCCAAATATCTGATTTTACACTTGTAACAATCAACCAAGAGGTAGTTTCACGCTGTTCCGCACTCATGGAGTCATGGTCAGTTAATATTAACATGGTTGTTCCATTTGTCCTCCTGCAATTAATATAAAATATCATGTTCTCATACAAGTGTCATAGTCAAATAGTTAGTTGGGTCAAATCAGATCCCTTCCCAACAGTCACAATAATTTATTATAATTATGAAATTCGAAATTCAGAATTTCCATAAATGGCCAAAATTTTCCAAATTTGAATTTACTAAAAACAGAATAATTTTCCAACAAATTTTAAATTTCAAAAACACTTTATTTTGGGGATGTCACAGTCTGCCTTGTATATAAATTGCAGTTATAGAAAATAGATTGTAGGTTAATATTAGAGGTTGAAGTGTATTATTCTTCAAATTTGATATTTGA
>SNQJ01S0111624.1:4687-33459 GCA_010110895.2 Picea sitchensis | reverse complement strand
TTGAACAACCATTCGTTAGCCAACTCATTCTTCTCGAAGATTCTCTTCTAGAAGGCTCGAGAACTTCATCTTTTTCCCCTTTAAGAAGATGTTCGCACCCTAGCCTTTGTTACAGTGCAAACTATTCGCACCCTAGCTTAAGGCAGCCTGTGAGAATCATGAATTCTCGTAGGCAAGTATATAGGCAGCCTGCGAACTATCTTGAAAAACATAGTTTCTGGAAAGAGACAGTTGCAACTTTTCTCAGGAAAGTATTCTTATAGAAGAGCTTGATTTTTCTATCATCATGACACCATCATAACATCATCACGATGACCAAAATTGTGGATAACAATGTCCTCAAGACAAGATGGAGGTAATGTAGTTAATTCAAACTTAGGTGATGTCGATGACATGGATGTTTCATATGATTCTCAGTTGAATTTATCTACCAACCTTGAATCGACTTCCTTTGAAGAAGCCACTTCTCATGATGAATGGAAAGAAGCCGTGCAAAAGAAATATGATTTTCTCATCAAGGATGGACATGGAATTTGGTGGACCCTTCATTTGGAACCAAACCAATCGGATGCAAGTGGGTATTCAAGAACACATATAGATTAGAAAGGTTCATGGCGAAAGGATTTGCATAGAAAGAAGGTGTTGATTATGAGGAGACTTTTTCCCCCACAAGAAAATGGGCTACCATCCGCATTCTATTTGCCATGGTAGCATAAAATGGATTGAAAGTTCATCAAATGGATGTGAAGAATGCTTTCTTGAATGGACACTTGAAAGAGAATGTGTTCATGTGTCAACCAAAAAGCTTTGTTTTGAAGAGACAAGAACATAAGGTATGCAAGCTCATCAAATCCTTATATGGATTGAAACAAGCACTGCGAGCATGGTATGAAAAGTTAACTGAGCATCTTTTGAAATTAAATTTCAAGCATTTCAATCTTGTTGATGCAACTTTGAATGTCAAGAAAGTTTGAAAAACTGTTGTATATCTTGTAGTATATGTAGATGATCTGTTGATAAGATGAAACAATGAGAACTACATTGCATCCATAAAGAAAGAGTTGAAGAAAGGCTTCGAGATGACATATTTGGGACATCTTCACTACTATTTGGGCGTTGAAGTTATTCAAAATCCGAAGTACATATTCATCTCCCTAAAGAAGTACATTGGAGAACTGTGAAACAATTTTGGCATGGCTGAGTGCAATCTCGTTTCTACTCCAATGGAATAGAATTTAAACTCACATCAAAAGAAGGGAATGAATTTTAGGATGCAACCAAGTATAGACAACTTGTGGTAAATCTTATCTATCCTACTACCATCAAACCAGACATTTCATTTGTTGTTGGGATCCTTTCCATGTTCATGTAAAAGCCTTGTGAAGGACATTGGTCTACTGCAAAAAGAGTTCTGAAATACTTGAAAGAAACTCAAGATTTTGGACTCATGTACTCTAAAGTGGATGACTTCAACCTGATTGGATATTCTCATTCAGACTTTGACGGAGATAAGGAAAATGGAGTATCAACTTTAGACTATCTCATGAGTCTTGGATCAACAATTCTCTGCCAGAGATCACACAAACAAACAGTTCCATCAGATTCCACAACAGAGGTAGAATATGTGGCATCTGTAGAAGCGACAAAGGAGATTGTGTGGCGAAGGAAAATACTTGAAAATTTGCAAGATAAACAAGTAGAGTCTTCACCTATTCTAGTTGACAATACTTTTGCAATCAAGTTGGCCACGAATCTCAGATTCCATGATCCACCAGTTAACAATGATGCTTGGAATCACACACACTCATTCAGATTAAGGGGGAAATGTTGGACACATAATCTTTAGGATTGCATTTCTTGTAACATAAGTTGTAACTTTAGGATTGCATTTCTTGTAACATAAGTTGTAAATATGAAGAGTAGTAGGTCACTGGTTGGGTAAGACCAACAATCATTTATTTATGTATATATGCACCTATCATGATAATGCAAAATAGATAAGTGTGGAGTTACTTCTTCCCTACTCTTGGCCACACAATATGGAAGCCCATAAAATAATCCATGAGATATGTGTACTCATTTCTCCACTGATTTGGCTCAGCAATAAATCATATCATTGCCCCCATCTCATCTTGTTTTCTTTGCTGCTTGATGTATTATTCTGCTTATCCTTTGTTCTTAATTAACTCGTTTCCACAAGCTTTTCCAAACAAATGGTATTATAGCACGAGGTTGTCGTGAGCCCAGGAGAAGGCAAAAATGCTGCTTATCCTTTGTTCTTAATTAACTCGTTTCCGCAAGCTTTTCCAAACAAATGGTATTATAGCACGAGGTTGTCCTGAGCCCAGGAGAAGGCAAAAAGGAGAGTTCGTGCACATAGAGATGGAAGGGGGCCGAGAAAAGCCGCGTGAGGAATGGAGGACGTGATTTGGTTGAAACCCAAGCGATCGAGCATAGTGCACAACGTGTGGTCAAATCAAAGCGGTTCAGCCGAATCAAGCAACGCCTCAACAACTTGTTCCGGGCATGTGGGGCTCCCAACAAGTGGTATCAAGGATACAAAGAAGGAAGAGAAATGAAATGGCAGGGACGAGAACGATTAGGTGGTGCTGCGGGTGAGAGGTCAAGAGTTCAGAACCTTGTGGATGACGCTGGTTTGGACCGGAAATTCATGTTCCAGAAATCCATTTTGGTTCACTGTGACTGCCATGCTATCACAGACAATAATGGAGGTTTTGCGGGCTTCCCTTTTTTTATCGAATTTCGATGCGGCAACAACCCCGCAAGTCTTATGTCAATGAAGCGGTGTTGGTTCTGGGGTGCGGGGGTGATGCCATTCTTGCCTATATGATGGAAAGTGTTGGACGAGAGACACACAACGTCCAGATGCGGCTGAGGGGCGCTAGAAATATTCTGGCGCAAGTGGTGTTGGATGAGGCAGCAAGGAGGCGGCCATGAATCAACGACGAGGACTATGTGGGCCACACGAAGGACGAGGTGGCCAAGAGCCAGCTTGAAGTGGGAGTTGGGCGCACAAGCGGTAGAGGTTGACAATGAAAGCGTGTTCTTGTGGATGGATCGGGGCAACGTGAAGCAGAAGGGGTTTGGTGAGAACCCACTACGAATATTGCATGAAGCGTTCGTTTGGTTTGGTTTCCCCAGTTTGTAAATCTGGAACGTTGCGGGGGCACATGTCAAGGTTGGAGTCACTATAAATTATGGGAGTGTGGGAGCAGTGAAATCAGATGCAAACGTCATGGGCTAGCAGCCCTAGTAGCCGGGGCTAAAGCAGTATGGTGATTGGAAATTTATTTCGGTGTACAACCAACCTGTTTCAGGAAGAATGTGCATCGGCCCTAACATTTTCTGTGGAGGAGTGGTGCCTTTACTCTCTGCAACATTTATTACCAATGATGGGAGGAACCTCCAGCGTCGCACTTGCGTTGTTTGGTGCAGTGGAAGCTTACTATGGCCGGTCTCCCATGGTGAAGGGATGAGAGTGTTGATAGGAGGATAGATGGCCATGTAGTAACCTACAACTTGCTCAAGCTCTTTGGCACATCTAGTGCAGGGCACTTACAAGTGCCTTCAAATACCACCCTCTTGGTTATTTATACAACGCCGAGTAAGAACATCATCTCGTTTTTGGAAGAAGGTGGAGGTTTTTGCTAATGGAGATTGCTTGTGTTGATAGATTGAATTTGCAAAGTGGCGTTGTCAATCTATGCGACTGTACTTACCAGTTCAGGTGGAGTTTTCTACTGCATAGTTTGTGGAGTTATTACATGTAATGGGAAATGTGACCAGAAAGTCCAGATGACTTAGGGAGGAGCATGTGGTATTGACTGGTGCAGACTTATTTGAACACTTTGGCCTGATTTGATTTGGTCATGGGAAATCCCAAGTCTTTAAAAGATGGAACGTTAAGTCAAGAGTCGTGGTTTCAGACACTTGTGTGTTTGGTAAAGTTCACAAAGTCAGGTAACTTGAAAACTAAGGATATCACTCTGATCAGAATTTAAAAAACCGTGGTTTGAGTGTTACTTTGTCGATGATCAATTGATCATTGGCATTTTACTTGTACACTTTTATAGATAGTCGAATGTGATCCGTTGATATAGTCTTAACATTTGACTAGATATGATCTGTAGATATAGTCTAAACATATGAATTGGGATTTGTGATCATTAAACATTCATATTCCAACAAACTAGATGGAAATAATTGCTCCATAGGGAAGTTTAGAGTTCATGGTGTGTTAATGATGTATGGTTCAATGAATCTTTTGAAGTTCAAGGGGTCTCCCCATATTGATACAACAAAGATATAAATATTTTTACATATAATTATTAATAAGTTATTTTTGCATATAATTATTAATAAGTTAATTAGTAAAATCACTTTTAAGTTCAAAAATTAAAAAAAATTATCAATTCAAAATTCAGAAAATATTTTAAAATAATTCATTAACAAAAACACATTCATTTTGTCTATTTTTAAAGGCAAATCTTTATGGAATCTTAATAAATCTAAAATGATCATTTCATGAACTTGTTGCTATATTCACAACCATCATTTACGATTTGTTTTTCCTCTTATGTGGGATAAATCTCTTAGTTTTCAATCTAGAACAACCATAATATATGTTAAATAGACAAAAAGATGCAAGGGCTTAAGGGGAATACCAAAAAAATGAGCAATAATAAGGATTAGATAATACTCTATGTAATTGTGTACAGCTCTTCCCCTAGTGGAACTAAATTAATACATGTTATCTACAAATGAAACAAAATTGTAGAAATGAACAAGGAATTGTGCAATTGAAGAGAAATCAAACAAATGCAAGTGTGATTACCTGTGTGGCTTTGATTGATAAGGTTTTGTCTTCACCCATAAACCTCTTTTGAAATTTCCTTAGAGTAGGAGAGATGAAATGAATGAATTTGAATGTTACTCATCTAAGGTAGTGTCTGAAGTGTTTTGGTACCTTCCTTTGCTTCCATTTGTTTTTTCCTGGTCGCCTCTGTCTTAGGTAAGAGGATATTTTACCCTTGTTTTTTGGTTAACCCTTATCTCATATATATTATCCTTCCTTGTCGCCCTCCCCCTACGAAGTAAAGAGAAAGTAGGGTGTTGCATATTCAGTATATTTTTTGAAAGAAATCAATTTCCTCCCACTTGCTGACCAAACACCTCAATCAATCTAATCTAAGCAAGCAAGGATGATACAAGACAAATGGAAAAGAACTCACCTCCCTTATAAACCTGAAAATAGGTGGAAGGATGATGAAGATAACACATCCCAACATTACCAAGAGCATTAAAGATGGAAGATCATTAGAGTGCTAATAATTTTGTAGAGTTTTGGGATATCCAAGAGTGAGATTAAGAACCTTGACAATAAGATATGGATAGAATTGAATAGTTTTTGGAATTATTGAGGGATATTTCCATCCATCTCCCTGACCAAAAAAACGTTAGAAATTTTATGCAAGAATCCTAGTAACAGTGTTAGCCATTGTTTTGGATGTTTAATAGTAAGAGCTAACAAAAAGAGGCCTAGTCAAGCTTTTGAGAGCTCTAACACGACCTATTTATATCACATTGCCTTATATGACTAATATCACCAAAACATACCACAATCCACAAAAACAAATGATAGCTTAATGGAGAATCATGTAAAATGTTTGGCCAGGATTTCAATCCTAACAAATGATAGCTTAATGGAGCATCATGTAAAATGTTTGGCCAGGATTTCAATCCTTGAAAATAATGAAAATGTTTGCCATCACACATGTTATGTCGAGATCCAAGACACTCAAGTCAACTCCTTGAGAGCTTTATTATATCAACCATGATGCAAAGTATCCTATAAGGGCTTCTTCCGGGAAGGCACCATACAAAATTTATCATATTCGGAATATGCAATACCAATGTAGGTTTTCTTAGATGCAAGTATGCAACAAACCTTTATCAGACTTTTATACTTTTATTGTTGTTCTTAGAATTTATATTTTTCATTTAGATATTTAACTTTTTTTTTTGGGATAATTAAGTAGAGTAGATTAAGTCATGATTTGGAACTAAATAAAAAGTATAATTAAATAGATTAAACTAAGTGTTGATTTTTTTTTTTGAGATAATTAAGTAAAATAGATTATTGGGATAATTAAGTAGAGTAGATTAAGTCATGATTTGGAATTAAATAAAAAGTATAATTAAATAGATTAAACTAAGTGTTGATTTTTTTTTTGAGATAATTAAGTAAAATAGATTAAGTCATGATTTGAAACTAAATAAAAAGTATAATTAAGTAGATTAAACTAAGTGTTGATGAGGAGGAAAATCACAAGTCAATGTAATAATAAGTATTTTATGAATTAGTCTATTTGTAACTTAATTTTTGTTTTGCAATATTGTAGGAACGTCTCTTACTTGAGGAGAACGCATTCCTTCGTAAACAGGTTAGATAAAATTTAAATAACCATTGTTATTAAATTAGATGTTTGATTATTATTCCTATTCTTTACCATTTTAGTATATCTGAATATCTTCATTGCTTTATACTTATCAATTTTCAATGTATTTATTCCAATTTTGTGAATGGTTAGGTTTTAGCAATGAATGCAATTGGATTTGGAAGTGTACAATACTTTGAAGTCGAAGTCGAGACTCAATTGGATATAAGACCTCCAGTTTGCACAAGATCACCTTCTTGTAAATAGTCGGATTTGGAAGTGTAAAATACTTTGAAGTCGAAGTCGAGACTCAATTGGATATAAGACCTCTAGTTTGGACAAGATCACCTTCATGTAAATAGTCGTCATTGTGATACTTAACTATGTTTGTTAATGTTATTTTGAAATTCAAGCATTTTTTTAGTTTATTATGATTTTTTTTACATTTTTAAATCATATTCAAAGAGATAATAGGTACAGGCGCTTTTTAGGTCCAGCCTCATTATTCCTAGAACTAAGAAACAAAACAAGATTGATGAATTGATATAGGGTCCTTCACTTAAAGACCAAATTGGTTCTTCTGCAATATGTTTGCATTGTTTGTTTCAATATCTTGTACAAATAAATATTCTAACTACAACTTTTTTTCATGTCTTAAACCAAACAAGTATAAACATAGTGTAGAGTAATGCAATAATCCAAAGATTTCGTTTGAAGTATATTTTCCTTTTTTTGAAAATATTATTCCCTTTTAATGTAATATTATATTTCTTTTCGAGTTAAGGATTGGAATTACTCTTTATTATTTGTTTTTATTTTATTTTATATTGTTGAAAATTTTGATGGGAGTTAGGGTTGGATTGTATAAAAGGAATAATAAAATAAAGCATATTGAGGGGGAAATATGAAATAAGATAAACACAAAAGAAAGCAAGGAAATAAAATTTACATGAATAAAATACAATTTTGTTGTGGAGGGTTATATTTGTCAATTAATTGTGTTATTTTTGCTTTGGAAACTAGCAACATCTGTGTGTGTTTCCTTTTTTTTTGAAATGGATATGACATTGTAGTTTAATAAAATTTTGAATTTAAAATGACATCACATTTAGATATTAATAGCTAATGGATTATAGTAAAGTTAGAGCTATTGTTCCCTACAGAACTGTTTGCAAAACCAACGTGCACGAGGTTAATGTAATGTAAAAGTGCAAAACTAGAATTCTCAATTTATGTAGCATAGAGTAGAAAATCATGGTTGAGAATGACATGAAATTTGTTATCACATGAACCTTCTAAACATAATCCAAACCACCTTTAAAGTTTTAAGTGCTCTTTTGGAATGCACGACTTCCCTTTAGAGTGGAAAATCCTTCTTGGAGTTAACACAACCTAGAAAATTCATAGCAACAAGGCTCCTTACCCCTACCCGTGCCCAGTTCTTCGCTTGGCCCTGCTAGACATGGACCTATCTCGGGGAAGTGCATCTGCCTCCCTAACCTTATCTGTAAGGCCTCTCAACATTTAATCTCCAGGGGACTCTTATCGTTGAAGGTCCCACAAAACTCATCCATCCCACTTTAGGAAGAAGGTCATCATCAATCTAGATGCGAAACTTCTCCATGCCTCATGTCTCAAAGCCATCACCTTCATCGAGCATTCCAATTTTGGGAAATTCACTAGATTATGGTCTTATCCTTGGGCTATGGACCAATGGGTCTAGAAAAAATGCATGGCTCTGATTAAAGGTAAACATTCATATTATTTTGTTAGAGATTTTTATTATTTCTTATTTGAAGTCAAGGAAGGCAAAGACTTCATTTTTTACAATGGCACCTGGTTCACGAGTTAGACATGAGTGTATTTGAATTGTTGGACATTTGATTTTGACCTTGAAGTAGACATCCCTTCATCATTCTCTATGTGGGTTTGCCTCTCTCATTTCCCCCTTTATTGTTGGAATGATGAATCATATGACGCCATAGAAAAATTTCCGGGAAACTAATTTAACTAATCTGATCTGAAAAGGAGAATGCATCCATGTTCTTCAATTTGTGTTGAAGAGATTTGTATAAGGAGCTTCTTAAAGCCATCAATATCACCCTAGATAATTAGATGCATATATAGAAGATTAGTTATGAGCACTATCCCTTTAAATGCAAATTGTGCCATGGATATAGCCTCTTTGCGAAATATTGCAAGGTCACATCCTATTTAGAACCTTCTCTAGAATGTTCAAATCAATGGCAAGAAGTTAAATGATTGTTTGGTTATAAACAACGAGCTCCTTCCCAATCCCTTTGTTGTATTGCTTTGCTTACAAATACTTGGATACCTAGCCTCCACCTTTTGGTTCTCATACTATCCCATCTCTCCCCTCCTTTGTCCTCTTCCTTAATTCCCAATAAATCCCTTGCCTTGGCACCTTTGGATCCATACCTTCCCAATCTCGATTTTTCTCTTAGCCTTACCAAAGTGGTATTTTGACTAGAAAGAAAACTAAATCCCTTGCCTTGACACCTTTGGATCCATACCTTCCCTATCTCTATTTTTTTCTTAGCCTTACCAAAGTGGTGTTTTGACTAGAAAGAAAGCTAAAAAAATAGTAAGATGAAAATGACAAGGAGAGGTCAAAAGAACCCAATGAAAAAAGAGGTAGAAGACAAACAAGGAGGAAATAGTGAAGAAAGAAAAGAATTGGGATTGCACTCGACATTAGGAGCTTCTTTTTGGAGTGGTTTCAAACATCTAATGCGTAAGCAATGAAATTTGCCTCTTGGGATTGGGGAAAACGGATCGCGATGTAAAACAAGAAGCAATTAGGATTTCAGTTCAATTTTGTGAAAAAATGGATTGTTGGGCTTCTTTGAGAGTCTTTGGAGACGCTTTCTAAGATTCTTGTAGAGTTTTATATAGTGGCTTAAGAACGATTCCCTCACCATTTGAATCACAATGGCTCTTTTTTTAGAGTTTCTCTTAGCAAAATCATAAATGGCTTTCTCTCTCATTAGGATCTTTTGAATACTAAGAAAAAAAAAGCACTATAACATTTGGCCCAATTTTCGACGACGACCCGATGACATTTTGACGAATATTTTTCGGATTTACAACGAATAAGATCCAAAATTTTCGTCGAAGCCGTTTCGTCCCACTATCGATAGTTGTAACTATTCATCGTATGTTCGATATGCAAATTTACCACATAGCAACCTACGGAGAGATTTAATCTGTCAAGCGTTTGTAGCAAAATAGTGTCGCAATGACGGTGATCATATATAGTTGTCGTGCATTTGATGCAAACAACGACCATGTGGAATTTTCTGGGAACGTTTCATCTGCCCATTGTGCATCGGTCATGTGATGAAATGGCACGAGAAGCCCGTTGTAGTGTGGACTTGCACATCGTTAGACTTGTGACGCTTTGGCGAGTTGAATCCATTGGAGGGGTGATGATGGAGACGAGAATTCGTCGGAGTGCAAACACTATGACGAGGAAGGTTCGTCGGCATTGCAACGCTATGATGGGCAAAGATCGTCGGCTTTGCAATGAAGGATAAAAATAGTTTGTTGCAACATCTATACACCCCGGGCATTAGCTATCAGAGCAACGACAAGAGGGGAATTTTTTATTGGATTTGCGACGATGAACATGGACACCGACATCCAGATGGGTGGAGAATAAAGTGAAAACAAATTCAAATTGATCTTGTAAACTGAAAGCCATGCTTGTGGTGCATTGGACATAGGGAGCAGGTAGATGTGTTAAACTAAGAAGTCGAAAAAGTTGAGCCAGATGTAGATGGTAATGTTCTCGATGATTATGATTAGGGTGTCTATTGTTGCATAAAACTCTAATTTAAGCTTGTTAGAGCTTACATATCTAAAAATGCACACCTAGTATTAACACACCTGCAATTTGATTGACTCAAGTTTTTGTAGGTGTATAATTTTACATCTTCTAAGCATTTTGATTTTCATTTGCAAACATGAAAGTGGTTGTTGTGTAAAAGAGGCAAAATTTTCCTTGTAAATTGAGAGACCAAAACAGTAGAAGGTGATGTAATGGAAATGCACGCCCATAACATTCTAAATCTATATATATCATCCGAAATGCATTTTCAAATGAATAAGGACTTCTACCTTGAACACAGATTCAAGACTTTTTGTAAAATGGAGGGTAAAACCATCTTAGTATAAGATGCACGCCTAAGACTCATATGACATCCAAATTGAGTGGTTCAAGTTGTGGACTTTTTGTTTTATCATCTTACCTCTATTCATACTTTTATTTGTGGATTTTAAAATAAAAAACATTATGTTGTTCATAAAAGATAAAAACTTCCTTGTAAGTGCAAAAACAAATGCATAAAAATGCATGAAACCTATTGGAATTTGAGTACCTTCAAAAGATATTCTTATTCTATTTGACCAAGACAAAACCCTAAAGAATATTATCATATTATGTTTGTTAAGTTGGCCCTATTGTGTCTTAGTAAAAGTTGTCCCTATCGTGCCTTGAAAAACAAATTGTAAAATAGAAAGATAAAGTGACAGGTTGATCGAGACCTAATTTTAGGTTGGCCAACTGCTATTTATAAGATAGGTCAACGCCTCATTTGAACACACAACACACTACATGTGCAACTAAGAAGAGAAATGCGCAAGTCTTAGAGGGAGAAGCTACTGCAACTAGGAGGTGACGTTGTAGAGGTTCTTGGTTATCTCTTGGGTATATCTTGGTTAAGTGGTGCGCTAATCCTCCCTAGTCAAGGGTTTGAGCAAGATCTTCTGCTTTGTTAGTTCTCTCTTGGAGAGAGGCGTTGTTTTTGGTTGGTGAATCTATATTGAGGAAATTTGTTTGGTTTTTCCCCCCTAGGGGGGTTTTCCTAGGGTAAATCTTGTGTATGTTGTGGATGTTATTCTTTTAGTGATCCTTTATATGCAGTTATTTTGCTAATTGTTCAAAACTAAAATAACAATAATCTAGTTAACTGCTTGAGACGAAAATTCAACATGGTTTCAGAGTGGGCTTGAAAGAAGGCATTTTCATAGCACAAAATAACTTGTTGGAGAAGCTAAGAGCATAGGAAGACTCCCCTAACCCTAGAACACCTCTCCATGTGGTTAGACTCTCAGTTTGATGAAGTTTTCTAAACTGCAACTGGTGCAATTGTTGCAACTTCATAAACCCTAGAAGGTGTCGTCATTCACATTGCTGAAGGACGTTGGGAAAAGTGAGACCACTAGGGAACTTGCCTTAAGAGCGCACACATATCCCTTGGAGTAGAATTCCAAAATTCAAATTTTGAAAAATTAGGGTTTCCTCATAAACCCTAGTCTTGGTAGCTTCATAATTGAAGCTTGAACTGGTAAGATTGGCATAACACTCTCTGGCGCTGACAACTTTCGTGCATGGAAGTATAGAGTAATGCTCATTCCATAAGAGAATGATTTGGAATATTTTGTAAAAGAAGAAGTCCTAGAACCTGATGAAGATGAGGTCAAAGCAAAGTACAAGAAGAAGACTCATGGGAAGAATATGTATTGTAACATCTAGTTGTATTTTGATATGTTGAAGTTATGACTATCATACTAATCATTGGTCAAAATTAAAGTCAAAATATTAGGTTAATTAAGGTTGATATTTTCGAATTTACTTGCATTCCCTAACTTAGATTTCTGTCTAGAAAGCATATTGTCTTAGTACAGGGGACATGTTGAAGGGAAGACTTGTCATCTTGAGTGAAGGAGACTTGGAAGAAAAATAACACCACCCATTCTTGAGGACAAGACTCCAAGTTCCAGGTTTGATTGATTAAATTAATAAGATTCAAATTTGCACATATCAAGTTTGATAACTGGTACACTACAAGTAAACATTATAGTTGTGATAGGAATCTTTGAAAAGTTCTATGATTGTTAGATACAATGAATACTTGGTAGTATGTGAGCACTATTGATATAAATGCTTATTGTAATTATTTACTAGATATAACTAAAATCCCCTCTAAGAGAAACTTCTTGTTTTGTTTCTAGGTTACGATGGAGGAATGATTGATCACAACACTAGAAGAGTGTTGTTCTCATTTCTTATTATTGTATTTCTTATTTTTTTCTCTTGTTCCAGGAATGTCACAAGTGATATCTTTGAAGGAACCACTATGACGATTGTTCTCGCTATTGTTTTATTATTATTATTGTAAAGAGTATTATTCTTGTGTACTGTTTCTCCCTTGTTGTTTTTGTTTCGGGCAGGTCACGGGTGATAACCCTAAAGGGACCTATAGTGACGGTTGAAGGATGAAACCTATTAGATGGTCTCTAGTTTGAGACAAGGAGCAGACTATCCAAATAAGAAGTTGTATACACAACTGTATACATCCATGTACCAAAGAAGAAGAAGAGTCAGTAAAGCGAGAAGGGCCTACCTAGAATCATTAACTAATAAGAGACCAGTGTGGTCTCGTGTCATTGTGCAGGATGCAAAGATATATGACATTGATGAGCCATATCATGAGGAGCAAATGGCTCCACCAGTGGTGAGGAAGTCGGCCCCACCAGGTACCATCTCATAAGAAGCTATAGTTCAAAGCGAGGAGCAACCTCCCCAAGACCATTTATAGGAGACTTCAGAAGAAATCGACACACAGAGAGGGAGCAGATGGCATCAAAGATTATATAGATTCAGAGGGAGTCAATCTTCAGAGGGAGAATAAAGACTTAGAGTGAGCATGATCTCAGCGAGAGTCAATGGCTTAGATACTTTCATTGAGAAAGTATTCCTCCTCAGATTTCGATGGAATAAAGATTTGTCCTCCAGGACTGACAGGCATATGCCATGGGTTGAGGAGGCTAGACCATAGATTCAGAGACTTCTAGAAGATGTGAGATCTCTTAGAGGATTCCCTTGCTTCAGTAGAGCTTGTTTTAGTGACAGAGAAGGAAGTCAATCAAAAGGACTAGGATTTGGATTTTTCTTTGAGACTAGAAAGGAAGTCAATGGTGACTTCCAAGATTGACGTACTAGATCAAGCATGTTGCAGATAACAATACAAAGCTTGACGTGGCTAGAATATTCTCCCAGTAAAAAGGAAAAGATTATGACGAGATACTTCCTCCAGTATTCAAAAGAAGTATACTCATAGAAGCCACAAGATACATGAGAAAGAGTCTCATATCTACAGATTGACGAAGGCTTTGTACCGACCTAGGAATGATGCATTACTTTTTAGGTCTGGAGGTATGGCAGAGATCGGATGAGATTTTCCTTAATCAAGGAAAATATGCATTGGAGATCCTAAAGAGGTTCAGGATGTTGGACTGTAAAGCCATATCTATACTGATGGTGGCGAACTTGAAATTGTTGTGTAATACAACTTCAGAGACAATGGATGCCACCATATACAGGTAGATGGTTGGTCCGTTAATGTACTTAATGAACACGAGGCCATATATATGTTTTGCGGTGAACACAAAGAGTCAGTGCATGGTTGAGCCTAGACATGTTCACCTGATTGTGACAAAACATGTGATGAGGTACCTAAAGGGTACAATATATTATGGACTTAGATATTTCTTTGATCGCAAGATAAGACTGCAGGGCTACACAGATTCAGATTGGGATGGTAGTGTCACATATCGAAAAAGTACATCTGAATGTTGCTTCAGTTTGGGATCAGCTGTGTTCTCATGGCTTTGTAGGTAGTAGACTTGTATGGCACTTAGTTTCGCAGAGGCAAAGTATGTGGCAACATGGTCAAACTTTGGCTAAGCAGTGTGGCTTCAAAAGTTGATTGATCATTAAACCTTCATATTCCAACAAACCAGATGGAAATAATTGCTTCATATGGAAGTTTAGAGTTCATGATGTGTTGATGAAGTATGGTTCAATGAATCTTTTGAAGGCCAAAGGGGTATCCCCATATTTGATTGAACAAAGATAAAAATATTTTCACATATAATTATCAATAAGTCAGTTTTTGCATATAATTACTAATAAGTCAATTAGTAAAATCACCTATAAGTTCAAAAAATAAAAAAGTTGTGAATTCAAAATTTGGAAGATGTTTTAAAACAATTCATGAACAATAACACATTCATTTTGTCCACTTTTACAAGGGAATCTTTAGGGAATGTTAGTGAATCTATAGTGATCATTTCATGAACTTGTAGTTATATTCACAACCATGATTAATATTGATTCACTTAGTTCATTTAGTGACAGAGAAAATAATTAAGGGAAACTATGATTTCTTTTTCCTCTTAGGTGGGGAAACCCCTTAGTTTTCAATCTAGAACAACCATAATATAAATTAAATAGAAACAAATATGAAGGGCTTAGGGGGAATACCAAAATAAGAGCAATAATATGGATTAGATAATACTCTATGTACTTGTGTAGATATCTTCCCCTAGTGAAACTAAATTAATACATGTTATCTCCAAATGAAACAAAATTTTAGAAATGAGAAAGGAATTCATACAATTGAAGAGAAATAAAAAAAAAATGCAAGTGTGATTACCTGTGTGGCATTAATTGATAAGATTTTGTCTTCACCCATAAACCTCTTTTAAAATTTCCTTTGAGTACGAGAGATCAAATGAATGAATTCAAATGTTACTCATCTAAGACAGTGTCTGAAGTGTTTTGATACTTTTCCTTGCTTCCATTTTCTTTTTCTTGGTCGCCTCGTCTTAGGTAAGAGGATATATTACCCTTTTTTTTGGTTAACCCTCATCTCATATATACTGACCTTCCTTGTTGCCCTCCCCCTGATGAAATAAAGAGAAAGCAAGGTGTTGCATATTCAGTGTATTTATTTGAAAGAAAGCAATTTCTTCCCACTCGTCAACCAAACACCTCAATCAATATAATCGAAGCAAACTAGGAAGATACAAGAGAAATGGAGAAGAAATCACCTCCCATTTAAACCTGAAAAATAGGTGGAAGGATGATGAAGATAACAAATCCCAACATTACCAAGAGCATTAAAGATGGAAGAAGATCATAAGAGTGCTAATAGTTTTGTAGAGTTTTGGGATATCCAAGAGTGAGATTAAGAACCTTGACAATGAGATATGGATAAACTTGAATAGTTTTTGGAATGATTTGAGTGGTATTTCCATCCATCTCCTTGACCACTAGGGAGGTGGTCCTTTCAACGAAGTCAAACTTCAACTTTAGAGTGATCGTACCATAGTTAAATGAGAAAAAGTTTAGTTATTTTCCAAAAACCAATATCCTCATCATCATAGAAATTAGTAATCCAAGGGAAACATGTGTGATATAATTAAGCAATGTTGAAAACTCAAAAACTTGATCTAGGGTAAATAAATTTGGACTATGTAAGACCCCAAAAAGGTATTCCCTAATAAATTAGGATTGTTGGGGTACCCAAGAAGAGATCACAATTAAACAAAGCCCTAACTAGTGCACACGAACCACAAGAGATCCACATTATCAAACTATGTACCTTAATAGGTTGTTTAAAACACACGCCATAATCAAACATGTGGCAAAATATGATAGAGACAAAAGGGAAAACCTTGGTATCATCTTAGTGTGTCATGTATGACCAACAAAACTTCAAATGTCTTACATATCATCTCTAATGAGATAAGGGTATAGTTGGTACACATCATGGAGACCATATGATATGTTTTGTCCACATGGTTGGAGATACAATTCATTGGAGATATAATTCATCAACTAGGAAAGCAATGAGTTGTAATGATAAGATCAAAAGGAAACTAATAAAAGAAAATTAAAAAAAAATGAGGTGGTAATAATATGAAAAGCAATGATGCATGAGGGTGCCCATCAACAAAGACATCATCACAAAATGACCTAACATAAGTAGGGAATTCTACATGTAATAAGGCTTTGTCTAAGAACTATCATAGTAACCTATAAGGCCCTAATGTAAATGCAGAACTTCACGTAGGTAACCTATGGCATTACGATCTTGAGCAATGCAAACAAAAAGAAAGGAAATATATTATGATTATGATTGCAACAACAATGAAATGAAAGAAAATAGACAAATGGAGAGAGTAGAATATCTATACTTAGTTGTGTCTCAATGTTTCATGTAAGAGATAATTGAAGCAATGTTAGAAATTTTATGCAAGAATCTTAGTAACAGTGTTAGTAATAATGTTAGCCATTGTTTTTGATGTTTAATAACTAGCACAGCCACATAATTGTGGCTGACGCTGAAAGGCTGATAAGATGAAAATAAATAAGATGAAAATAATTCTTAAAAGAATATATTAAATTTTATTATTGATTAACAAATAAACGGTTGAGCTTCATTTATTTGGTGTTAATATTTTAATTTCTGTTAATAACTTAAGTGGCAATCAGTTAGCTATCAAAGTAATTTTTAAATATGATTAGGTAAATGTAAAAAAGTAAACACATAAACGGATATCTTTATAATAGCTAGGAAGTTAATGATTGAAATCACAACCATTTATTTTGTGTGACTATTAAGAATATTCCAGCCATATTTAATCCTGTCCATAGAAAACTTATTAAGCACTAAATCCCTATTAAATCTGCCCATTATCAATAGATATACGCCTTTCGACCTAATAAAAACTAACAAAAAAAAAACCTACTCAATATTTTGGAGCTATGAAACGACCTATTTATATCACATTGCCTTATACGACTAATATCACCAAAACATACAACAATCGATGAGATGTTTATTTGCAAAACAAATGATAACTTAATGGAGCATCATGTAAAATGTTTGGCGAGGATTTCAATCCTTGAAAATAATTAAAATGTTTGCCATCACGCATGTTATGTCGAGATCCAAGACACTCAAGTCAACTCCTTGAGAGCTTTATTATCTCAACCATGATGCAAAGTATTTTCTGGAAGGCACCTTACAAAATTTGTCATATTCGGAATATGCAATATCAATATACGTCTTCAAGATTACCTTGTTGCAGGTATACACAAACTTTTATCGACTTTTCTACTTTTGTTATTAGAAATAATTTTTTGACTTGTTCTTAGGATTTATATTTTTCATTTAGATATTTAGCCTTTTTCTTTGGGATAATTAAGTAGAGTAGATTAAGTCATGATTTGGAACTAAATAATAAGTATAATTAAATAGATTAAACTAAATGTGGAGGAAAATCACAAGTCAATGTAATAATAACTATGGTATGAATTAGTGTGTTTGTTGATGTTATTTAGAAATTCAAGCATTTCAAGCATTCTTTAGTTTATTATGATTTTTTTTATATCTTTAAGATATAATAGGTAGGTAAAGGCGTTTTTTTAGGTCGAGCCACATTATTCGTAGAACTAAAAAATAAAACAAATTGATGAATTGATGTAGGGTCCTTAACGTAAGGACTAAATTGGTTCTTCTACAATACGTTTTCATTATTTGTTTCAATATCTTATACAAATAAATATTCTAAGTAGAGTAATGCAATAATCCAAAGATTTCATTTGCAATATATTTTCTTTATAAGGAAATATAAGGCAAATATTATTTCCTCTTAATGTAATATTATACTTGTCAATATCGTGTACAAATAAATATTTTAACTACAACTTTTTTCCATGTTTTAAATCAAACAAGTATAAACATAGTGTAGAGTAATGCAATAATCCAAAGATTTAATTTGAAATATATTTTCCTTATAAGAAAATTTAACGCAAATTTTATTTCCTCTTAATGTAATATTATACTTCTCTTTGTTTTAAGGATTGCAATTACTCTTTACTATTTGTTATTGTTATCTGGATGTGATTTATATGGTTGAAAATTTTGATGCGAGTTAGGGTTGGATTATATAAAAAGAAAAATAAAATAAATAAATCATATTGAGGAGAAAATATAAAATGAGCTAAATATAAAAGAAAGTAAGGAAATAAATTCACATGAATAAAATAAAAATTTGGTGTAAAGGGTTATATTTTTCAATTAATTATTTTATTTTTGTTTTGGAAATAAGTAACATTCATGTGTATTTCCTTTTTTTTTTTTAATGGATATGAAATTGTGATTTAATAAAATTTTGAATTTAAAATGTCATCACATTTAGATATTACATAGATAATGGATTATAGGAAAGTTAGAGCTATTTTTCCCTGCACAATTGCTTGCAAAACCAACGTGCAAAAGGTTAGTGTAATATAAAGTGCAAAATTAAAATTCTCAATTTATGTAGCATTAAGTAGAAAATCCTGGTTGAGAATGACATGAAATTAATTATTGCATGAACCTTCAAAACAACATCCAAACCACCTTTAAAGTTTTAAGTGCTCTGTTTGGAATGCATGACTTCCCTTTAGAGAGTGGAAAATCCTTCTTGGAGTTAACATAACCTAGAAAATTCCTAGAAACAAGGCTCCTTACGCCTACCTGTGTCGAGTTCTTTGCTTGGCCCTCCTAGACATGGACCTATCTGGGGGAAGTGCATCTTCCTCCCTAGCCTTATTTGTCAGGGCTCTCGCCATTTTATCTCTAGAGGAATCTTAGCGTGGAAGGTCCCACAAAACTCCTCCATCCCACTTTGGGAAGAAAGTCATCATCAACCTAGATGTGAAACTTCTTTTCCATACTTCATGTCTCAAAGCCATCACCTTCATCGAGCATTCCAATATTGGTAAATTCACTAGATTATGGTCTTATCCTTGGGATTTGGACCAATGGGTCTAGAAAAATGCATGTCTATGGTTAAAGGTAAACATTCATATTTTTTTGGTAGATATTTTTATTATTTCTTATTTGAAGTCAAGGAAAACAAAGACTTCATTTTTCACAATGGCACCTGGTTCACGGGTTAGATAGGAGTGCATCTGAATTGTTGGACATTTAATTTTGACCTTGAAGTAGACGTCCCTTTATCATTTTCTATATGGGTTTGCTTCTCTCATTTTCCCCTTTATTGATGGAATGATGAATCCTATGATGCCATAGAAAATTTTTTGGGAAAATTATTTAACAAATCTGATCCGAAAAGGGGAATGCATCCATGTTCTTCAATTTTTGTTGAAGATATTTGTAGAAGGGGCTTCTCTAAGCAATCAATAGCACCCTATATAGTCAGATGCATATATAAGCTTAGTTATGAGCACTATCCCTTTATATGCAAGTTGTGCCATGAATATAGCTCTTTGCCAAATGTTGCAAGGTCACATCATTTTTAGAATCTCTTCTAGAATGTTCAAATCAACATTGACAACAAGGTAAGTGATTCTTTGGTTCTAAACAACAAGCTCCTTCCCAATCCATTTGTTGCATCCCTTTGCTTCCAAATACTTAGATCCTGGCCTTCACCTTTTGGTTCTCACACTATCCCATCTTTCCCCTCCTTTGTCCTCTCCCTTGATTCCCAACAAATCCCTTTCCTTGACACCTTTGGATCCATACCTTCCCCATATCACTTTTTCTCTTAGCCTTCCCAAAGTGGTGTTGAGACTAGAAAGAAAGCTAAAACATAGTAGGATGAAAATGACGAGGAGGTAAAAAAACCTAATGAATAAAGAAAATTAATGGGATTGCACTCGACATTAGGAAGTGCTTTTTGGAGTGGTGTCAAACCTCCAATGAGTAAGAAATGAAATTTGTCTCTTGGTATTTGAGAAAATGGATCGCGATGTAAAACAAGAAGCAATTAGGAATCTAATCAGATTTGAGAACTTATACATATCACATGTCATAACTAGTTAGTGCGTTTTAAAAATGCAAAACAAAAATAACGATAAATGTGAGAGGTGCTTATGGTGACATTTTTACATTATGGGAGTGTTCAACTACAAATCCAATACATTAACAAGTCACCAAACATTGGGATTTCACTATGTTAATAAAATCAACTTGCTAACACATTTAGTTCAACATTGGAGCTCCAGTTCACTTTTGTGAAAAATTGGATTGTTGGGATTCTTTGAGTCTTCGGAGATAGTTTCTGATATTCTTGTAGAATTTTATATAGTGATTTAAGCATGGTTCCCTCAACATTTGAATCACAAAGTGGTTCCCTTTTTAGAATTTCTCTTAGGAAAATTGTTGGCACAAGGGGACCCAGCGTTCAACGCTCAAGAGCGCACCAACAAAGACCTAATTACTGACCCTTTTGACAACACTTGCGAAGCAGATGAAGTCTCACCCGAGGTAGAGGCAGGGGTGGTTGTAGGACTCAAGTATATGCAACCTTAGTTGGGACGTAGATCTATGATTATATCGTTTACAGAGCACTTAGCACCGATAGATTATCAATATTCAACCATTACTCTACTTCGCAGATAACATAGAGCATCGTAGCATTCACTTAGGTCTAAGGTATTTCAACATTTAGCCATAGTAAAATAGATCATATTTGGTATATCAACACTAAAAACATTCATACATGTCTAATAAGCACAAAGCATAAACAAATCTATCTAAACATGTCCAAGCACTTAGCAAAAGAAGAGATAAAGACATAAAGTCGAAGCACAAAGCATAACACACAGTATTTACGTGGTTCACCCCCACCCTGGGGCTACGTCTACCAACTCTTCTTCTTTATTATCTTCAGTCAAATATGTTACAAGCACAAAGCCACCAAAACCCTACTCTGCATAGGACAGGAGATCTGCGCACCTCGCTAGATCCTCCTTCCTTGTGTTACAACACTCATCCTTCACAGTCTGTCACAACCACTTGCATTCAGCTTTGCAAGCTTCTTACAATCATGCAAAAAGCATCCAAAACCCTATTTTCACTTAGCATACATCCATATCACTTAGGTCTAACAATTATCCATTTGTCTCTATTGCTTCTACTTAGCCTAGGCATCTATTTATATACAAAATAGGCCTAAACATGGGTAAACCCATGGGCCGACATCCCTTTTTTGTTACATATTCTCAAAAACCCAAAAAGGAACCAAAAGTGGGCCGAGATTTTGTAATATTCGCTTCGTCTGGTGCTCCATCCTCGACAGGTTGTCGAAGTCCCAAAAATGGTCAAACATGACCAGGTATCTCCCAAAACTTGGTCAAGGGCCAACAAGCCTCCAACACTTACCTGTGACTCATCCCAAGTCACTCTGGTCTGATCAATTCTGCCTTGAATGCGTCGATATTTTCTCGAGATGCTTCATCCTGCTGTTGTGCTATGGCCTCTTGCTCGAAAAACTCCTGGATGAGTGCATTATTGATGAGTTCCTCTAGGCGTTGTTCTGCTGCACTCAAAACCTGTTCTAGCTCTGCTTCTTGGCTTTCAACCTCTGTGAATAGATGACATGCATTATCTTTCACCAATTGAAGTCATTGAGTCACCTCCATTTGTTTTCTTTGGATCGTATGGATATGCTACTGGGCCGTGCGCTGCTCATGAGATCTCTTCATTCTTTCTACAGGTGACAGGACCTTCAACTACGTCTGTATCTTTTCGGCTTCACATTTCGCCTCCTGGAGCTGTGACTCCAATTTATATAACTCTGGGTTCTCGGTGAGGTTCTCATACGTCTGGGCACTGCAGTTACTTAGCTGCTTGCACTCTAAGGCAAGAGCTTTCAGTCTGTCAACTGCGCTGCGGGCGATTATCTCTCTTTGGTCTTTGATCTTCTACGGGGTCTCAGGTACTACGCGAAGCTCTATATCTGCAATACACTACTGGAGCTTCTGGATCACTTCTTCGAGCTGTGCCACCTGTTGTGGGATTCTTTCTTCGGTCTTTACCTCAATGAATATCACAGAGCGAAGTGATTTGTTGACTGCTTCCTTTACCTCCAGTTGCTCTGCCAACAACTGTTCCTTTCCTTGTTGTAGTTGTTCTTTCTCATCATTCCACTTTGCTTGGAGAGCACTCTTTTCTTGTTCTGTAGCACTGCGTTGTTCTACAGGTACTCCTTGTAGTTGTGTCAAATCATGGATGTCTTTCTCTGCTTCATCTTGTTCTTTTTGAAGTCGAGCCTCGATTGAATCCGCGATTCGGTGGAGTTGAGTTGGCTCATATCCTACTTATGGTGTTTCGATTGATAGAGGTGTAGTGGAGATTGTGTGCTTCGACTGAAGTGCCTATTGCACTCCTTGGAGCTCTATCTCTATCCGACTGTACATATCCTCTTATTTAGTATCTTGCTTCTCTACTATCTCCATCGCATCATCATTCAGAGCTGTGATGATGAAGTTGAAGTCGTCTGGGGTCAGTGTGGTCTGCAGTTTAGTCACGGGAGATTTGTACTTCTTCCGAGAAGAATGTTTCTGATATGAACTCTTCCTCTTCTTCAAAAGCTCTGCTTCATCTGTGCGCTTATGTTCGACTTCTTCTAGCTCTTCACCATAATCCTCTTGCTTTGGCGTGATGGAAGCAGTTTTCACCGAGGCACTACTTAAGTCTTTCACTTTGTTGGTTTTCTGTCGCGTGCTAGGTCTGGGATCCTGCGCAGTTTCTAGACTGTCTACATTAGATATCTCTGTAGGGTCAGCTGGAACAAGGAGGTCCACTGACCATTCCTTTTTTATATCCTCCAGATATTCTTCTGTTAATTTATAATAGGATTGTAACTGTTGCTTGTGCTCATCACCACGCGCTGTGATGTAGAGAAAGTGTCTATCTACGCTGAACTTCATCAGGGTCCAAAACCTATAAAGGGTGTTCGAAGTGATGTGCGGTGTAGACTGGATAGCTACTTTCAACTGATTATAATATGAATTAAACACACCATTTGACTGCCATTGCTTATTCATATCGTTGGAGTACCACAGGGTACTGAACTTCATGACCAATGGTTCAAATGGCTCAATGTCCGGGAAGGTCACACCTTTCGACATCTCCCATGAAATGAAAGCAATCAGGATCAGGAGCCAACTGAAATGAAACTCATATCCTTGGTCCTGGGATTCTTTGCAGTTGAGCTCCAGCTGGTTTACCAAGTACTGCGCCCAATTTATCTGTGGGCCCTCCGCGCACTTTCCTGCCAAGTCTACTATGAATCTAGTGACTTGGGTTGGTCAGTTTTTGTGAACTAAATTTCCTGTGATCAGCTGACAGGCGAGGTGCATTGCACTGTTCTGAATAGAGGCTACCTTGTAGCCACACATGCCCTTCTCGAAATCGCCATAAGTCTCTTTTATCTTCTGTGCTAAGGCTCAGTCTGTGGTCTTTATAGGGTAAAAATCATGTGGGTTAAGGCCTTGCATGCTCAGCCCGGTGATTTGATGGATCAAGTTTGGATCCACTATGATATGTCGGTTCAACCATAGATATCCTCCATGGTAAAAATATAACAACAACTTAACACATGCATTCACTTCTTGATGGAGTCTGAAGTGTGGGATCTTCATAACATTAAGCAGGGTAGATTGCGCGAGGTTATGGGTCCAAGGCTGGGGAATAATATTTGAATTCTTGCCTTTCGTCTTGGTCAGATACTTGTGCGGGGCGAGCATACTGTAAGCTTTACGGTCTCCAAGGTTGAAGTCACTAAACTTCAACGCTGTTATCTTATCCTTGTCTATGTGAACTGCGCGTATCCCTGTCAGGGGGTACGCAGTGACCAAGGCATAGTCAAAATCTCTAGGCACGCTATCTCTATTCACTGTGCCACTCATGGGAGGTATATACGCAGGTAAGATTCTTGGAATCAACTTAGCATTCACGAGATCGTCTCTATGATTCGTTCTCGTCTCTGTCACGATTTTGGAAGTTCCTTCTTCACGAGCAGTCGATGGAGAAGCTTGGACTCCTCCTGTCGATGATGCTTACACACCTGCATACATCCTTCTTTCCGACATGACTTTCTCTGTCCTGAGATCAACGAGTACTTCCTTCATAGATTCTTCGAATGCACTGAGCTCCTCGGACATACATGCTCGGGGTTAATAATATCGGGTTCACGAAGTAATGCAATAATATGGAAAGTAAGGGTATAATGATCACTGAACAATCTTAACCAAGGTTGCGAGCTTAAATTCTTGATTTGGAAAAAGTGTTCTTCATGCATGGTGCGACAGGATAAATAGGAAACTCAACAACAGATTGCTTGCAACGGGTATGAGGCTTCATTAACTCTTGTTCTGTCTATTATGGCGCGGTGCAATGGTTAGGTGGCGAGCCATAAATGTTTTTCCAGTTGTTCAGAGCATCAGTCAAACGGATATATCGTCCCCAATGGCTATATTGCTTCGCCTTGGTATTCTTCTTTCCATTCTGATTCTTATCTTCTTGAGACATAGTTACTACGTGCTGTTGAGAATCTTTCAGGGTTAACATCTCTTCTTCCTCTGGAGTAAGTACTTTAGTGTTTTGAGGGTATTCTAGTGGTCTTGCAGCTTCGATCTCGGAGTCTCTAGGGTCAAATAGCTTTGATCCATTCTCATGTTCTTTAATCAATTGAGAGATCCTTCTAGTCATGAAATATTTTAACTCTTGTTTTTTTTGTTCCAAGGCTTCTTCTTCTTCTTTCCATCCGGCTTGATCTCTTTCAATCCAAGGTTTCCCTAGTAACATGGTAAACGGGGAATTGTCTTCAAGACATTTGATAATCTCGAAATATTCCTCTGTCGAAGTTCCATTGACAGTCATAGGTATCCAGACGAGCCCTCCACATAGGTTTACTAGCTTTCCTCTAAATAAACTTATTCCTCCTAGGGAAGGGATCATAACAGGTCTTCCTATAGCTTCCCAGGTTCTTTCTGGCATAATATTCACTTGTGTCTCTTCATTAAGAACACAGTCAATGTCGAAGTCCTCTATTCTTGCTTCAATGCATTATTTTTCTTTGAAAACCTCTGATAACATGACATGTCGGTGGCCATTCAGGGTCTCTTGTATCAATACATTCTCTAATTCTTGTCGAGGTTTTGCCTTAGGGTTTTCTTGATTCAGATTCATTCCTTCAAGCTTAGCGATCATTCTAGGGAAATCCAACACTTCATGATCCATAGTTTCACAACAAAGACAACTAGGTCTTCTTCCAGGGCATTCCTTAGCAAGATGTCCTGGTCTTCTGCAACTATAACAGAGGATCAATCCTCTCTTTCTTTTAAATGATCCCTAGCTCCCTTTATACTACGTACTAGGATCATAGGAGTTAACCTGCAACAAATTCTCTCTAGGATCCTGCATCCATTTGTTAGTCCAAACATTCTTTCGATGCATAGGTATAACATATTTTTCATTATTCTTATCAGATCTACTTATATCAAATTTTCTTTCATCTATTAGTGCCCTAGTTTTCAAGCTAGGACAAAATCTATCAAACATTCCTAAATTCATTTTCTAGAAACCAAAATTTTCTCTTATCTTACTTTTACAGAGCATAAAACTTTTAGATCTAATACTTCTTTAACTATTATTACTTTTATCAGAGCACAAAGCTTACAGATCTTACCTTTTTCAATCAGAACTTCTCACTTTTACCTTTCTTGGAGCACAAAGCTTTTAGATCCTGCTTCTTTTCTACAAATCCGACCTTCTTTCTTTCAGATCTGGCCTTCTCTCTTCATATCGGGCTTCTTTCTCTCAGATCTAACCTTCTTTCTTTAGTATCGAGTTTTACAGATTAAGTAGAATACTACACACTAGGGCACAAATCTATGCACAGAGCTTTCACAGTTTCAGGATGAATCTTTGCACAGAGCTTCCTCTTTCTTAGTTCCCAACAATCACAGTTTCAGGTCCCGGCAACAGAACCATTTGTTGGCACAGGGGCAGACCCAAGTGTTATCACTGAAATTTCGTCAGCACATGGTTACAAGAACTCAGCATCGTCAAGCAGTAATGAAGTCATTCATGGCCAATGAATTAATCTCACAGCATTCAAAAATGACAAAAAACTATACAAAGTAGTAAAAATTGAAGGGCGCCTTGCAGACATTGGGCGCGCGCGTTCATGCGCGTAACAAGAACGTGAATAGCGCACACAAGCGCACGATGCGCGACTGATAGCTCAAAAAGCCGCGCACCTGCTAAACGACACATTTATTGAAATGGTCGGCCTCCCAACCACTTATGGATCAGCTCCCAAGCCGATTTGACCCTCAAATCTGAGCTGAATCCGAATGGTGGGCTGGTCAAAGACCTAATAATGCCCTAAATGGCCTCTTTTCACACTACAAAACAGTTCAACAAAAGCCCAAAGCAATTCTATAAAAAGACATGAATGCACCTCATTTTCTCAAGGAATTTCATGTAATGTTATGCTGCCTATATTGTTTTAAGGACTCAATCCTTGACACGAGCACTTTGGCACCATTTGATTGAGAAATCCATCTCTCCATTGAGTGGATTTGCAAGGAGTTCTTTCACCACTATTCTCATTTTCTTTGTTGTAAGGAGAGCAAGCTTGTGAGGGTCCAAGAACCTTCCCTTGGAGGAAGAAGGGACTCATTGTCCCCTTTCTTCTTGGTTCTTTGATTTCATCAATAGACTAGCATATTACATTGGTGATATGGGTGTTTTTCTTTTTGTTATCTCTATGTCCCTATGCTTATGATTTTGGTTTGTATTAGTTTAGTTTTTGCTTATAGTTTAGTTTTTCTTTTTCTAACTCTTTCCTCTACAGCTGTCATGCTCAGCAGGACCCAACTGGGCATGTAAGCACCTCTTATTTTTTCACCAAGGTGTCGAAAAGGGTGCAAACAGATTGACGAGTCCACTGGGGATAGGTATCAAATTCCTCCCTCATTTGGGTTTATTTTTCTCTTCTTTTAGTTTGTTTAACTTGCAGGTGCACAAACTGGCCTCTGCCTACCTGCTAACCAGTCAATTCACAGGAGAATTGAGAGAAATCCATCCGGATTTTATTTCTCGGCCGTTTGTTACAGGTGCGCGGGTATTATACCCCACAAACGCGCATCGTGCATGCATGCGCTTAAGCGACAACCTTTATCTGCGTGCATGCGCTTTCTGAATCATCTCTGTTCTTGGGATGTGGGGAAGGCCATCTGCCTTCTTAAAAATGATGTCAAAAATGTTGTAAAGCCACATTACACTTAGTCCCCTCATCATATAAAGGGGTTAGTCTAAAACACACATAGGCACTTAGGAGGATAAAAATCAATTTCCCTTCTTTGCTTTTTGCCACATGGATGGCTTGTGTTGACTTACAAACATAAGTGGAAAATCATATTTAATCACATCTAACTCACATTTGGGGACTAGAAGTTGAACTAACAATCATTGAGTATGCTCTTCTCTCGCGTCTCCAAGCGATCTTGAGAATCAGAAAAAGATTGTAAAACAATTTCATCTCCTTTAACAAAGTTTAAAACCTTTAGGAGAGGACAACGAACCTTCTTGGGACCCCTCTTAGTTTTATTTTTCAAACACATTTTAAACTTGTAACGGACCCATACATGCCCACATGCTACAAAGATAGAATAGTGGTTGAAATTTTGCTTTCTTAGATCAAAACACTAGGAGAGTTTAAAGGTTTGTAACGAGCCCATACATGCCCACATGTTCAATCTAGGATAGTTTCAAGATTTTTCTAGAATACATCACAATAGGGAGTTAAAGGATAGTAACAGACCCACATGTCCACATGCTAGCTTCCTAGGGATTTTGAATTCCGCAAGGTTGTACCAATGACATCTAGCTAATTAGGTAATCAAACTCTTGTAAGGACCAAGTGAAGTCCATATGCAACAAGGTGACATCTAATTAACTAAATATTGGCACACTTTCACTCACACACAAAAGTCACTCGTCACCCACATAGCTTCTTCTTGAAACGTGGAGGTCTAAGTAAGTTTCCTCCAAAGGGATTCCGAAAATACCCCATCTTTTCTTGATAGGACTATCCACTCCCACTTTTAATCAAACGAGGTTGGTTTTCACCCCCAGCCTCACAAAAAAACTACATCTAAAATATTTCTAAAAAATCACTAAGTTTTCCTCCATAGGAGGTGCCAAAAGAAATTTTTTAGTCTAGGTAGGATTTTAGGGATAGGCATCCAAATAACTCCCCGTTATCTGGTTCTCACATTGTCAAAACATAGAGGTTGTCAAATAGGGAACTTCAAATCATCCAAGTCAAGTGTTCCAATCACCATAAGGGAGGGAGATACCCGTGAAGGGTTGAAGGCCGAGGTCCGGTTGTTTTGTGCGTCCCCCCTTGAGGCACCCACCTCTTGGACGGGATCCATCCCATGACCCATTTCTTAGGCTGAAAATCTAAATGCCACACTTTGACCGAGGTACCTAGTGACTAACTTTAGGACATCTACCTAGGTGGCAATTGTGGGCTGCAATTGCACCTTGATTGGATTTTGTGTGGCTATTGAGAAATATCGCCAGCTCTTTCGGGATATGCCCCCTTTACCCCTCATTATAACCAATT